>VMDO01015416.1:0-32865 GCA_007922755.1 Pedetes capensis | reverse complement strand
AGACTTTCTGTGTGTAGGCAATGAAAGAAAAAAAAGGTTTTTTTCAGGGGAGATAGGCGGGCAAGATTGATTTTTAGAAAGATAATCATCAGGCAGTGGTGGAAAATAATCGAAATAGGAAAGAATGTTGAAGGCAGGATTAGTTAGGAAAGTGTTACAAGGGAAAAATAGAGACCCTGGCCAGAGAGTAGCAATATTAACATAAAACAGGCCATAGATTTGAAATTCTATGAACTGGGTGATGCGTAAGATGGTGGCTGGCTCAGTGAGGCAGGAGGTGGATGGGGCAGTCCATATTGGACGTTCTGGTGGATGCTACTCCAGGCTAATAAGTGAAAGGCGAAGAGGGATGGGGGTTGCATAATGTTGGACATATTAAGGAATAGATTTTAGGGGCTTGAGTGAGACCCTAGTAGTATACGGTGAACAACTGAAATTATGAATCTGGAATTTTATGTAAAATTTGGAACTAGACAACCAAACATAAGAACTTGCCAATATAAATAAAGTAGCCACTGTCATGGCTTCTAAGAGAAAACACAGAAAGGGAATTTGGAGGGAGACAAGCAAAAGACCCAGAATAAAACTTGGAGAAAACATTCAACCAGTGTAAGAAAGAAAATCCAAAGAAGGGAATGGATAATCCCTAGTCAGAAATGTAAGGAAGTAAAATTGCTCTTCCCAATAATTTTTCAGTCATTAATTAAGTCATTACACAACAGTTAATGTGTGCTTACCCCATGCAAGGCACTGAGACAGCAGGGAATAAAATTATGCATAGAGAAAACACATTGGCTGCTCATATAGAATTTATGTAAAAGGAGGAATATGCATTTGCTGGAAAATAATGAATTCAAGTTTGGCTAGTCTTAGAGTGAGTAAAAATATAAAGATCTTAATAAAAATATGAAAAGGCTGGACAATAAAACAGAGGGTTTTTAAAAATTAATATTTTGGACACAGAAGAGGAAATAATGAAAATGTATTAAAGATAAAAAATCCCCACAGAAATAGCAGAGTCACTGGGAGACGTCAAACTCTAGAACATGAAAGGATTAAAGCCTTTCATGAACTATACATGGCAGTGAAGACAGCCAGCAGGACTTGATAATGTGAAGGCTACTGGTAACTCTTACAAAAGAAGTGTAATAAAAAAAAGGCAAAATTCAGATTATTGAGGTGAAACAGAAAAGGTAATTGCATATAAGCATTTCTTTCTGCATCTTCCTAAATTGATACCAACAGTTTTTTAAAAACTCATAACCCCATAGAGACTGGTAGCAGATAGGGAAATAATAGCACCAATATTGGGTGGCTAGAAAGCATTTAGCCCGCAGCTGTACCACTGTGGCATCCAATCCCATCAGATCTCAGAAGCTAAGCAGGGTTGGGCCTGGTTAGTACTTGGATGGGAGACAATCTGGGAACACCAGGTATTGTAGGCTTGGAAGAAGAACCTGGCAACCCACTCCCAAAAAACAATCAGCCACTGAAAACCCTATGAATAGCAGAGAAGCATTAACGATACTGTTTCGCCTGTTGTGTGTAGGGTTGCTACCAGTTGGACCTGACTTAAGAACACCTACCAACAACAAAAGCTTCCCAGGCAAGAGGCTTCCAACGGCTTTCAACGTCTTCATATTTTGGCTTCATACTTCAGATCAGTAAAGTAAATGAAGATCTAAATGCAGGCACTCTACTGTCTTATATACAAACAACCATTTTAAAATTAATTATTGATTACCTTGCAGCTATGACTGCTAAGAGAAAGAAAGTAATTCTTCAGTATTGGAAAAAGACTGCTTTTCTTGTGATACTTAAAATAGAACTATCACAAAGTTTCTCAAAGTTTAGGTACTATATCATAGAGATGGAAAAGAATGGAAAAATAGGAACAAGTAGGTGTCAATCAATAAGTTACTTTTTACTCATTCATTCATCCATTCATTCCTTCAATATACTGTTATTGAATGCCTCAAGTAGGCAAAGAACTTTTAAGTGCTTGGAAAATAGAAGTGAAAAAATAAGCAAAGTCCTCTTTCTTTATGTACATGATAGTATAGTAGTCATTGTTGTCAGGCGCTATTGAGTCACTGTCTGACTCATAGCAACCCTACACACAACAGGCAAAACACTGTCGTGCTTCTCTGCTATTCATGGGGTTTTGAATGGCTGATTGTTTTTTGGGAGTCAGTTGCCGGGTCCTTCTCCCAAGCCTACAGCACCTGGTGTTTCCAGGCAGTCTCCCATCCAAGTACTAATCAGATCTGACCCTGCTTAGCTTCTGAGATCTGATGGGATTGGATGCCACAGTGGTATGGCTGCAGGCAATTTTAGTAGAGGAAACATATATTTAAAAAGCAATCATGTAATTATCCCAGTTACTTTTCAAAAGGACTCTGGAGTGGAAGTGCCTGGTGTATGAGACCTCACAAGCCAGCAACAAGGTGAGAGGAGTCAGAAGAGGCTTTCTAGGGGAAACAGTGTTTGGGCTGAGCAGTAGTGTTAGTTAGGAAAAGGAGGAAAGAGAGAGCATTTCAGAGAGAAGGAAAGTATGTACGGAAGCCCCAAGCCAGAAAGTGTACAATCCTTTTAAAGGAACTCAAGTTGGCTCGTGTGGCTAGAATTAGATTTAGGCATCAGCCTAGATGAAGTTGGTGGTGCAGGCAGAGATGATATACAATGAACACATTTATATACATTTATAAAATGATACACAATGAACACGTTTACCATCTAAAGATAGAACACTGTCACTGTCTCCATATATGTGTATGTGTATGTTTATGTATGTGTGGGGCTGTGTGTGTGTGTGTGTGTGTGTGTGTGTGTGTGTGTGTATTCCTCTGTTCAGACTGCTATAACAAAGATCAGACTGTGCCTGGCCTTGGAGGGCATGCGGAGAGTTTAGTTGTTATCCTAAGAACAACAAAACCATGCAAAGGTAGAAGCATTGTTAGGGTTGTATGTGTGTGTTTCCCAGGAGACATTTATATTTTTGTGTTTCAGTTTGGCAACAGGGTAGAAGACAGACTGAAGACAGGAGAGTTTAAAAAAACTTAAAACTCAGGAGTATCTGTGCACTGAGAAATGATAATATGGGAATAGGTGTGGGCAGTGGTGGTGGTTGTTAGGTGCCATTTAGTCAGGTCTGACTCATAGTGACTTTCATAGGGTTTTCAGTGGCTGATTGTTCCGGGATTGCCTCACACCTGGAGTGGATTGCTATATCCTTCTCCTGTTTTTGTGGTGCTGGGGATCGAACCCAGGTCCTCAGAGAGTGCAGAACAATGCTCTACCAACTGAGCCAAACCGCAGCCCCTGCACACAGTGGAGGTGGAGGAAAATGGGGAGATTTCACATGTTCAGAAATGACAGGATTTTAGATATGAATCATCATGGAAAGGGGGGTAGGATGTGTGACTATCAAGTTCCTCCTTTGTATAATTAGATTTAAACTATGGCCATGCACTAAAATATAGCACTCTAGGGGAGGCGTGGCATTTGTAGAAAAATAATGAATTAAGTTTTGGACAAACTGAATACGAACTGTCAGTAGAACATGCTAGTCATGTAGTGAAGAGAGCAAAAATGCTTAGGTTAGGACAATTAAGAGGGGTATAGGTAGAGGGAGACCTGTGCACAGGTGTCCCTTGGTTTCTGGGGAGATAGTTAGCAGGACGCCTATGAACAGCTAAATCCCTGGATGCTCAAGTCCCTTCTATAAAATGGCATAGCATCTGCATATGTCCTGCACACATCCTCCCAGATGGTGCACGTCCCCTCTAGATGACTTACAATACCTAAGACAATGTAAGGCTTATGTAAATAATTGTTACACCGCACTGGTAAAGGAATAATAACAATGAATAGATTTGTACATGTGCAATAAAGATGCAAATATTTTCAAATATTTTTGAGCCTTGTTTTATTGGAATGCACACATGTAGAACTCATGGATATGAAGGGCTGGCAGTGGGTATATATATATATATATATGGACCCCAGATATATATATATATAGATAGATATATATATATATGTGAATTTATGTGTTACTTAATGACAGAGAAATGCATTGTTAGGTGATTTCAGTTTGCGCAAATATCAGAGTGTACTTATACAAACTAAACTGGCTATACTGTCACTACATGATACAATCTCTTTATGTCTGTGTGGTCCTTGGGAGTTGAACCCAGGGCCCCCCACACATACTTTGCAAGTGCGCTAGCACTTGGCTGCAACCCCAATCTACTTTTTATTATTTTATTTTGAGACAAGGTCTTGCTAAATTGCACAGGCTCCCTCTGGCCTCGAACTTGTGATCCTCCTGACTCAGCCTCCTGAGTTGCTTAGATTATAAGTGTGTACCATAACACCTAGATCACTATATGATACAATGTTATGGGACCACTGTCATATGTGTGGTCCTTCACGGATGAAAACATAATTATGTAGCATATGACTACAAATACGTGATATGTACATACGTATCTCCTCTCTATGTTTAATACATAATGTAACACACACATATAAAATGATATACAAGGAACACATAAATGATTTCATTTACCATCTAAAGATGGAACACTGTAACTGTCTCCACATATGTGTATGTGTATGTTTATATGTTTGGTTTTGTGTGTGTGTGTGTGTGTGTGTGTGTGTGTGTGTGTGTGTCTATTCCTCTGTTCAGACTGCTATAACAAAGCAGATGCGGGACCTTAACAAAAGAACATTATTTCCCACATTTCTGAAGGTGCTGAAGTCCCAGAACAAGACACTGACAGACTCTGTGTCTTGTGAGGCTTCCTTTTTCTTACAGGGAATGTCTTCTTATTGTGTCTTCAAGCGGTCAAAGGGGATAGCTAGCTCTGTTTTTTTTTTTTTAATAAAGAAACGAATGCCAATCATTAAACCATAGAAAAATCCCTTTCTCTCTATATATGTGGCTACAACTGCCTATATTAGTCACACATATATTTAGACATATATATATATATATATATATATATATATAGAGAGAGAGAGAGAGAGAGAGAGAGAGAACACTTCATGTATAGATGGCAAATGAATCCATTGTTTACAATACTTATTAAACACCTCCTATTTTCTAGGACCCCCCCCCACCTGTCATCTCATTGTACTGTAGGGACTTGTGTGTTGCTGTGATGCTGAAAGCTATGCCACTGGTATTTCAGATACCAGCAGGGCCATCCATGATGGACAGGTTTCAGCTGAGCTTCTAGACTAAGGCAGACTAGGTAAAAGGACCCAGCAGCCCACTCCAAAAATAATTAGCCATTGAAAACCTTATGAATAGTAGAGAGGCACTGTCAAATATAGTGCCAGAAAATGAACCCCCCAGGCTGGAAGACATTCAAATGATGACTGGGGAAGAGTTGCCTCCCCAAAGTAGAGCTGACCTTAATGATAGGAATGGAATAAAGCCCCTTGGACCTCCTTTTGCTGATGTGGCATGACTCAAAATGAGAAGAAACACAGTGACTGCAACAATGGCCTGAAACATAAAAAGATTGGGTACATGACACAGTATTGGGTAGTGTTTCCTTCTGTTGTACATGGTCTGACCCAAGTTGACCACACCTAACAACAACAACAACAACAACAACAACATTTGCTAGGGACTGTTCTGAGTTCCTAGCATATACCAGTGAGCTAAGCACTAAAGCATTACCTTCATATTGCTAATATTCTATTATCAATAGGCAAGTAATAAACACAATTAGTGGGTAAATTATATAATATATAGGAAAGTAGAAGTTGTAATGGAGAAATAACAAAACATGGAAACAAGGATTCAGAATGTTAAGAGTGGGCATTGTAATATTAAAATAATTTTTGAACTTTCTTCTTTTGATTTATACGTGTTAGTGAGGTGGAGTAGTGCGACTTTTGTTATCTCCACTATGCAACTGTTACATCAGTTTTGCTTACACATTCATCACCTTGTGTGTTGTACAGCACCATATTTACCAGGTCTTTACACAGTTGCACCATATACTTTGAGATTTTCCTCTCCTCCCTTTTCTCTTCTACTTCTGCTACCTCTCCCCTCTTCCCCAACAGCTGCTTCCACCCATTGATCCCCTCCCCACTTCTTTCAACTTTGATTATATTTTCCCTTCTTAGATACATATAAATGTTCATTTTTATATCTTCAGATGTACAGTTTGTTTGTTTATTTATTTATTTATTTATTTCTCACTTTAAGTTAGATTAGCTTCAACATATGAGTGAGAACCTATGGTATTTCTCTTTGGGGGGACTGGATTTTTTGCTTAAGATGATGTTCTCCAATTCCATTGATTTTGCTGCAAATGACATTATTTCATCCTTCTTTATTGCTAGTAATATTCCATTGTGTATATATACTACAGTTTTTCAATTCAATCCTATTTTGATGGATATCTTAGTTGAACCCATATCCTTGTGATTGTGAAGAGTGCTGCATTAAATATGGAGGTGCAGGTGTCCCTGTGGTATGATGATTTATTTTCCTTTGGGTATATTCCCAGGGGTAGTACAGTTGGGTCATATGTCAATTCTATCCTTAGTTTTCTAAGGTATCTCCATATTGATTTCCAAAGTGGCTGAACTAACTTACAGTCCCACCAGCAGTGTAAAAGGATTCCTTTTTCTCCACATCCTCACCAGCATTTGCTATTATTTATTTTGTTAACTTTGGCCATTCTTACTAGAATGAAATGGAATCTCAGTGTTGTTTTGATTTGCATTTCCCAAATGGCTACCATGAAGAACTTCAGAAAGCAAACACTAAGACAACAAATAACCCAATAAATACATGGGCAATGGAACTGAAAAGACAGTTCTTAAATGGAGAATAGCGAATGGCCAAGAAACACATCAGAAAATGCTCAATATCCCTGGTCATTAGGGCAACATTAAGATAGCAAATAAGATCACCAGGGTGGAGATAATTGAGAATAATATTCTGAGGAAAGGCCTGAAATAAATGAGGGTGTGAACCATGCATGTGTCTAGAGGGTGAAAGACTGAAAAGGAGCAGCTGATGCAATGTCCCTAAAGCAGAAAGGCACTGGGTTTGTTCATAAAATGTGCTTCTGTGGCTATTGGGATGTAAATGAGAAAAGGCATCAGAAGAGAAGCACTGCATAGGGTCTCATAGGCCATTGTGAGAATAGTAGCTTTTACTCTGAGTGAAGCTGGAACTTTTTGACTGCTTTGACAAGAACATCAATATGAGAAATGAGGAATGGGGGAGGGGTCACCTCAAGGAGAACAGCCTAACTTTAATAGTCCTGGAAATAATTATAATAACACCAATAATACCAAAGAATGATATTATTATTATAGATGGACTAGAAAATTCATGTACTAGTACTGACAATGTAAAAAGAAAGTTCACTACAGAAAAAGTTTTGATCTTAAACAGAATTGGAACCCAAGGATATATAGAAAAATATTACCATAAAAAGACAAGCAAATGGAACAGAAGTCTTTGATGGAGGGGTGGGGGGAGGAAGTGCACAAGAGGGTAAGGGGGAACTTATCTGTGTAACGTGCAACAAAATACATATATGGAAATGTCACAATGAAAAGCATGTTAGAATAGATCACATTAAGGTGTACATTAAAAATTTCCAATAAAAAAGAAGAACAATATGATATAATTTATACCTTTAAAGAATAATCCTAGGTGTTGTCTTAAGTACATAGTGCACAGGGTTACCATCTTTCCCAGTTTTCCTTGGTCTGAGGAGTTTCCTCAGTCACATAACTTTCACTGCTAAGACCAGGAAAGTCTCAGAAAAACAGATATTTGCTCACATTAATAGTATGTGAGAACATCAAGAATAAAAGTAGGAAAACCAGTTAGGAGACCATTGCAATCTTCTCAAGCAATCACAGTGCTTACAATCAAGATGGAATCCATGATATTGGAAAGAAGTGATCATGTTACAATTTATTCTGAAGTTAGAGAAAATTGGATTTGTTGAGAGATTGGATAGTGTGGTGTGAGAGGAGAAGAGTCAGAATTGCTCCAAATGAAAAGATCGAATTGCCATTAGCTGAGTGGAGGACGCCTCTGGATGGAGTGGAATTTTAGAACGAAAGATCCATTTTGGTCATGTTGAACTTGAAATGTGCCTTAGACACCTAAGTGAGGATATTTATTAGATATGTAAGTATGGGGTGGAATTATAAGATTTGGGCTAGAAATCTATATTTTGGAGACATCTGCAAGGAAATTCCATTTGAGAGCACAAAATTAGATAAGTCATCAAGGAATTGATAAAGAGAGAGGTTGTCTAAAGGTCTATTGGAATCATCCACTTAAAGTGCATGTAAGTGATGCCAGTATTTAAATATCTCACATTGTTAATAAAGGAAGATAGTCTGGCAAATAAAACTTAAAGAGAAGAATTTAAAGACAGAGGAGAAAAGTAAAAAGAAGAATAGACACCAAGGGAAAATTTAAAAGTTGATTCACTCCAGTAATTTAGGGAAAATACTGCTTATTCTCGAGCTATTGTTCAAAATGCCTGCAGCTGTACCACTGTGGTCCCGTCAGATCTTGGAAGCTAAGCAGGGTCAATCTTGGTTAGTCCTTGGGCCTGGAAACAGCAGGTGCTGTAGGCTTGGGAGAAGGACCCAGCAACCCACTCCCCAAAACCAATCAGCCATTGAAAACTCTATGAATATCAGAGAAGCACTGACAATATTGTTTTGTCTGTTGTATGTAGGGTGGCTATGAGGTGGACACTGACTCGATGGCACCTAACAACAACAACAACAACAGTTCAAAATAGAATCAAGAATTTCCAGAACTAATTTTAAATCCATTTCTAGTGGTCAGCAGTAACTTGCATGGCTCTTACTGGCTTTAGTAACCACACATTTAAAAGTTGGTCAGTCAGGAACAGCCTCATTCCAATAACCATCTCTCCAAAATTAAAGTTCAACCTGTCCCTAAACATGTTCATCTGGAAAAAATGTCAGTCCCCACACACCATGCCTCCTCAAATGCTACCAACTGTTAAGAAAAGACGGTGCATTTCGAGCATACTTCTCCCTCACTTAGCGCATAGCACATACAGCTTCCTGTTTCAGATGAGTCTATTCTCTTCCTTTGACAGTGTTTCAGAAAGGAGAAGAGTATCAGAGGGTTTGAAGTGACTGAGACATCAGAGGAGATAAAGCACTGGGTTAATCAACACAGAGGTTATGGAGAAAGTTTAGAAAGCCATTTCCATCTAGTGTTGAGTGAATCAAATGTAAGTCACTTGAGTTGTAAGTGGGAGTTAATGTAAATGGAAACAGTGGAAAGAGAATATGCTATGGATGCTTAAAAATAACCTTTTTTATAATAGTTTTAGATTTACAGCAAAATTGTGAAGGTAGAACAAAAGTTCCCATATACCCCACATCCAGTTCCTGCTATTAACATTTTGCATGAGGGAACACAGTTTTCATGAAGTTCAGCCTGGAATCAAAAGATACGGCTAAGTAGCTAGAGGGGAAACTGAGGTTAAAGAGTTTTGCTGTTTGAAAAGCCATTTGTTCCTTTCACTTTTTCCATTTGTCTGTCTGTTGGTTTAAGACAGGACAGACCTGATAACTAAATGATAATTGCAATATCCTCAAGACAGAAAGAGGATGAAGATCAGCTTGAGAAAAGGAGACTTCTTAGAATATTTGGAATTGATCTTTGTGTTCTAGAAGAAGTGTTATGTTTAATTTCATTTAGTGTAATGCATATCACACTGTCCAAAACATTCCAGAGAAACTTAGAGTGCTTTTCCTACTCGAAGGAATGGACCTAGGCATTCTAGCTGAGTTTATACTTTGTAGATTTGATAATTTCTCCATGTTCCAAATTGTTCCTATACTTTCACTTCAAATCACTTATCCCAACTCCAAATGCTATCATTTGACTGATACTACTGTAGCTCCCTACCTTCGCAAAATGTGACAGAAGCTGAAAGACTTTACATTTTTCTCTGATGCCTTCCTTTCAGCTCATTTTACTATACAAGATTGTTGTTGTTGTTGTTAGGTGCTGTTCAGTTGGGTCTTATTCATTGAGACCCTCTGTACAACAGAACCAAATACTCCTAGACACTTGCCCTGCCCAGCACTTTGTCAGTGATTCCCTGATATTCACAGGGTTTTCGATGGTTGATTGTTTTAGGAGTGGGCTGCTAAGTCCTTCTCCAATTTCTGTGGTACTGGGGATTGAACCCAGGACCTCAGAGCATGCAGAGCAGCACTCTACCAACTGAGCTAAATCCCAGCCCCACAGAAGATTAGGGAAGACAAAGGTGAAACTCAGTATTTATTATCAACTTATAGAGTGACCAGAACACTTGGGCTCCTTGTAATGATGGGAAATACAGCATTCTGCAATATTTTGATTATGAATTCATGAAGGGAATTAATGTATTAAAGAATAGAATTAATTACTACATTTAAAAAATCTTCCTCCAAGAAATTGAAGAGCTAAAGATAAAGACTTTAAGAAAGAAGTACTTGAAAGGAGGAATGAAAATGCTTCTGGGCACATCAGAAAAGAGTTCAGACAAATCTAGGAGGACAGAGCATGGCTCAAGCTTCTAGGAACAGCGGTCAAGGACAAGGGTAGAGAGGCAGGCAGAAGAACTTCCTCTTTCTTCCTACCACATGCTATTTCTTTCATGTCAGGTCAGGGGCTAGCAGCATTCTCTCCTTGATATTGATGGTCCTATGGCATATTTTCCCTTCCTGTGTCTAAAAGCAATGTTTATGTGTAACATGGTCGTTTCCCAAAATACCAGAACTATAGTACTAGGAATAGCACCCTTACACGTATAGGAGAGCCTTCCATTGTTGTGATAAACAGCTTGTGTGTGCAATTGAGGCCACACAGCCTCGTGATGCCCTTACGTTCTGCTTCACTGGTCTTCTTTCATCAGAACACTACCTGGTGTGTCTTGCCTCTTCTGCCACCCAACTGTCCACATCCGGGTCCTGTTGAGTATTGCTGAGGTGTGACTCCCTCAGGTCAGCTCTGGCCCTCCTCTTCAGGCAATCTTCTTGGGCACTAAATGCTGGCTGAAATTCTGAGAAAATTGGTGGGCTAAATGTCTCATGCCTGTCGATAGGAGAAAAGGAGGGTCCTCACATATGGAGGGGTTCTACAAACCTTCTCCCATGGAAAGAGTGTCACTGGAATATCTAGAAGGCAGGATGTAATCTGAAAATAACAAGTGAGTTAGATGCTGTGGTCTTTGTTTCCACTAACAGAGTATGCTCAATTTAGAGACAAGCATGTGTACCCCAGGGAAAAGTTTGAGTCAACAACTGGCAAAAAAAAAAAAAAAAAAAAAAAAAAAAAAAAAAAAAAAAAAAAAAAAAAAAAAATCCAGACACAAGTGTTGCACAGAATTCTGTCAAAATTCAGGGCATGCTGGGCGAGGTGGCGCACGCCTGTAATCCCAGTGGCTCGGGAGGTGAACGCAGGAGGATCGCATGTTCAAGACCAGAGGCAGTCTGCATAACTTAGCAAGACTCTGTCTCAAAAACTAAAAAAAAAAAAAAAAAAAAAAAAAAAAAAAAAAAAAAAAAAAAAAAAAAAAAAAAAAAAAAAAAAAAAAAAAAAAAAAAAAAAAAGGGCTGGGGGTGCAGCTCAGTGGTCCAGCACTTGCAAAGCATGCAGGTGTGAGGCCCTGGGTTCAACCCTCAGTACCACTAAATAAATAAATAAATAAATAAATAAATAAATAAATATTTCAGGGCACAAGTACCACAGAAATATTACTCATTTTTGGCCAAGTAATTCTAAACACTCACAGGACACATGCACACTGGGGGCATTTCCTCGGATTGCACCCCAGCCCTTTCCCAGGCTGTCTTTTTGCAATCTCAGAGCATAGTCCCATCACTGATCATGCCCTATCAGGGCAGCATGGGCTAGTGGAGAGAACTCTGGAGCAACAGTCCACAAGACATAGATGTTGGAGCTGGCTCTTCCACTTAGCAAACGCAGAAGCCTATGCAAAGTACACCAACCATAGTTTCTAAGTTGGAATGGAACATTAGGAAAGTAAACTATTTATGCTCCCATTTCACTGAGGAGGAAGCTAAGTCCCATAGAAATTATCATTTGTAAGCCAGGCATGGTGGCGCATGCAGGAAGATTGATGTGAGTTTGAGGACAGCCTGGTCTATATAGTGGAATTCCAGACCAGTTGGGATACATAGGCACACAGGGATGGCGACCACATGAACGAGTAGGCAGGTATCTGTTACTAAGAAATGTAGACTGGAGAGTGCAGCTTAGTCCAAAAGGCCCCCCTCCCCTTTTTAAGGGGTGGGGATCTTGTGTTCTTTTCCCTCCCAAGTGTAAAGTCAACAGGTCTGAAACACACTGAGACCTGGATTATCCATCCAGACCCAAGCTCAGCCTTCACCCAGAAATCTATTGCATTTCCATGCTAGGAAGATAACCAGGTGGAACAGTGATCACATTCCTGATAATTACCTCTTCAAGAGAAAAGAAACTAAAAGTTTAGAAGGGTTCAGCAAATTACAGTGGGGCCTCCCTTTTAGAAAACAGCAGAGTCTGACTGAAACTCCACCTGGCCGTAGAGTTCCTGCTTTATATTTCAACAGTAATGAAATGACTCTTGTGCTTGGGGAAGGAGCCTATGGCAGGTGTAAAAACTTTGCCCCTCATGATGTGATCTGTGCTTGGCATCATAGGCCTGCTTAGTGAAGAGAACTGGCTTTGAGAGAAAGAAGATGTGGGAGGAAGTAGGTTATAGCCTCGACTCTCCAAAGAGGAGAAGGTGAGAATTAATATCAAAAAGAAGCACTGGTATCTTTAGAAACAAAACAAAACTACCACTCCCACCCCAGTGATCTCCTAATCAGCAGAACAGAACAAGAATTTAAGAAGAAAGGAAAAAAAAAAAAACGTCATGCAAGAATGTGCCTTGCTAAAGCAGGTACCCTGCTAAAGTGAAGGTGAAGAGACTCATAAATGGCAAAATGAATGGGGTCCCCAGAACTGTTTTTTTTAAAGCTGAGCTTCCTGTTGGAAAAACCCTCTTTGTAATTATTACCAATTGCTCTTACAATGCCATCATTGTAGTATTTATCCATGCATCATCAGTGAGCTCTGCCATATGGACAGGCAGCTAAAATCCCAGAACAAGGTCAGCTATGCGAATGAATTGTTCTGCATAAGGCTGTCACATGTCCATGCTCTCACTCAGGACATCATTTTACTGCTCTGTTAATTCAATTGCAAAGATTTTGTCAGGTTCTGCCAGATGTGAAGAACTGCCTCCTGATCCCTCAGCCCTGATTAACTATATCCTAGGCTGTCTGATCTGGAACTTGAGCATATGGGAGACATGAATCTCTTATTACAGATTACAAACTCTAATGCTCAACCTATTGGTGTTACTCAGTAACACAGGCCCAGCAGCTCCTGGTCTTTCAGGATTTAAAGGAATCCCAGAAATCCATATTTTCTATCCTCTTGTGTGGGATGATGCACCTGCATGTGGCATCCAGTCCACAGTCAACTTCTATCTTACAGTTATATTCAATTGTTTATCAAATGGTTTATTTTTTATCAAATCACTAGAGCCTTGAAGGATTGGTTGATAATTACTATTTCATTTCTACACGTAAGGAACATGTAGTTTACAGGGATGAAGTGACTTGTTTATAATTATATACCCAAGGAGGAGAGAAAACTAAATGCTTACTTCAGCCTTAGACTTAGGTTGTTTCCAGGAACCCTGAGGTTCTTACAAACTTCCTTCTAAATTAAGTATGCTCTGTTTTCTCCTTAATGTCTTCTTTTCCCTGGTGACTGCTTCAGTTTCCTTGACCAATACCCACCTATGAGCCTGCAGCCATACCACTGTGGCATCAGATCTCAGAAGCTAAGCAGGTTCAGTCTTGGTTAGTACTTGGATGGGAGACCACCTGGGATCACCAGGTGCTGTAAGCTTGGGAGAAGCATGGGCAACCCACTCCCAGAAAACAATCTGCCATTGAAAACCCTATGAATAACAGAGAAGAAGTAACAATACTGCTTCATATGTAGGGTTGCTGTGAGTCAGACACTGATTCAACGGCACCTAATGACAACAATGACCCACCTATGAACTCCTGCTAAGCTTAAGGTAGTGGCTTCTCTATGTTTCATACCTTTGCTTTCAGCTTGTTTTCTTCTTGAAAACTCTAATCTCCTGGGTTTTGTCATTTAGCTCTTTCACTACTGCTCAAACTCAGTGTAGCCAATGCTCAACTAAAAATACCATAGTGTGACAGAGAGCTTATTACTCAGTGTTTCATAGTCAATACCACTTGTATGCAGAAAAGTGAAATTTGAATATAGATTGGACAGCTCACTATTGGACAATTGAGCCTAGAAGAGGGAAATAAAATTTGAGTATAAACTGACTCTTTACTTTTGTTTTTCTTTCCAGTTTTGTAAGTAGCCAAATCCTCATAATCAAAAGACTTTTCACTTACGTCTGTAGTTACCCCAGCATCTCTAAGGAGGGCACTGTTGTCTTAGAAGGAAAGAATTAAATCCCCACTGTGCACCTCACTCTGCAAAAGGATCTTTATAGATATTATCTGCCAGATTTCCTAAATCATCAAGAAGTACTGATACTTGGAAGGGATTCATAAAAGTGTGCCAGATACTTATGCTCTGAAAACTAAAATCTGGAAAATTACAACACTCTAGTAGGTGGAAAGACCAACCATAGGAATAGGTAGATATTTCCAATTAACCATAGCAATCAAAGTATCTACTATTTTCCTGAATTCATACATTGTGCCAGACCATATACAAAGAACTATGGAGATGCCATTAATAATACTTAGAACACCCCTGCAAGATAAGTTTAACATTTCTAATCTATTAAAGTGTATGGAATTCACCTAGAGAAATCACCCAGTTAGGATATAGCAAGTCCAGAATTTAAGGAAGACCATCTAGGAGGGCTTCCATGCGGCATACAGTCTCCAAGCGTGATTACACCTACCAGGCAGATATTGTGAGTTCAAAAGGAATGGACTTGTAAATTGGCCACCAGGAGCCCTTTTAAAGGTCCAAGTCAAACTTGTTTGAGGTGAGTGCAGATGTTCCTAGTAAGAGGAGAAACTTAATGTTGTGTTCCTGCTAGGTTTAAGCCAACAAGCCAAACTAGGGTTGCTTTGACATAATGGATCTATCTCTACAGCCTCTGACTCTTCCACATTATTACTTTTTTCTCTGCTCTTTTACAAAGGGATTAGTTTTCTCTTGTTATAGTTACCCTCTTTTCTTTTCCTCAAAATATTATTTTTGAAATTACTGTAAGTTTGTCTTGGCTGAACATAAGACAGATTCATCCCTATCCTACCCAGTGGGTTTAATGAGCCCAAAGAACAAGGAAGGTAGAGATCACATCTATCCCAAAGGGAGAAGAGATAGCCCACTGGCTGGTGGGCATTGGTAGACAGAGTGGAGACAGCTGGGAGTAGCTAAGACTGTCTCCTTCATTTATTCTTTACACAGTTCTAAAGCTTCATGCCTAGGCTTGCCCAAAATATTCACCTAACTTTCCAAATTGCTTAGATCCAGAAGCTCAGAGGACAAAGCAGAACTGTGTACTTTTTCTCCTACTATGTTTTGAAAGGGGCTGGGATTTAGCTCAGTGGGTAGTGCACTGCGCTGCAGTCTCTGAGGTCCCGAGTTCAATTCCCAGCACTGCAAAAATGGGAGAAGGGCCTGGCAATCCACTCCCAAGGCAATCCCGAAAACAGTCAGCCATTGAAAACCCTATGAGGGTCGCTATGAGTCGGACACCGACTCGACGGCACCTAACAACAACAACAAATGTTTTGAAAAGGTCTCATTTTATATTTTATTGTGTATCCAAAAAATGTGTAGGGAAAAAGGAAACCTTTGATAAAATCATGACTTATTCCTAAAATCCTGGATTTACCCTGTCTTAAATCACAACAGCCTACAACTCCAAATCCCAGATGGAATACACACACACTTCCATGGGAATTTAAGAGCAACAAAAATGCAGAGATTGAACCCGAGACTCCTTGCTGCTCAGAAAGTAATGGCTCTAAGCAGAGGGTCAGCATTTTTGTGAGGCTGATTCTGTGTGATACCAGTGGGCAGACTGCACATGTGGCTTTACTTCAGTGGTTTTCATGGCCAGTGAATTATTGCTTCCTTTGCTTTGTGAATTTGCTGAGACGTAAGACAGAGAACTGAAATAAATTCAATGGCAGATGTTTCTGGAGGAAATATTTCTGTGGATCGTAATATTGCCATCTCACTGTGAGAAAGAGAGTAGAGGATGTGATGCCATTCCACTCTATTGACCCAGAGACAAAACATGAATTCTCTTTTCCTCCCTGATATAACAAGGAGAGGCTCAAGATAGAACTCAGTGCCTCTCCCATCAGTAATAACTTTTGTCATTGAATAGGTCGTCCTCCAGCAGCTTCCTCAAAACTGTCTTGTAAAATGGATAAGTCTGGTTGTGAAGTCTGGGGTTTCACAAGGTCAAAAATACTAAGGAGAGTTGTTCTGTCTTAGGAAGACCATTCATTCATCAACATATTGTGGAGGGCAATTCCTACGCAATAAGCCCTGCGCTATATATTTGGATTCAAGTGTGGGTGATAATAAAAAGTAAACATAATAAAAATATACATAAATAGCAACTCATATTCACTAGGTGCTTACTATGTAAAAGAGATTATGCTTAGGATTCACATACTTGTTCTTATTAGATTGCCATGCCAAAGCTGAAAATATAATTATTAGTTTGTTTCATGCATGAAGGAACTCAATAGGTAAGTAAGTATCTTGTCCAAGTTCCCAAAGGTAGAAAACAATGAAACCAGGATTCAAAGGCAAGTGAATGGATGCTAGAAAACATAGACTTACTGACTCTACTACCTCACTTGGAAGTTTTCATGAAATTTGGCATGTCAAGGAAGGCTCTGGATACTATATTTTGTTTAGGGAAAGAAACTTGATTGAGCACATTCATCTTTAAGTCAAAAACACTATGCAATGGGGTTACACACTAATTCAACTTCTCAGTGGTTCTATGGGCTGGGATTTAGCTCAGTTGGGAGAGTGCTACTCTGCAGTCTCTGAGGTCTTGAGTTTTTGCAGCACTGAAAAAATGGGAGAAGGACATGGCAATCCACTCCCAAGGCAATCCCAAAGCAATCAGCCATTGAAAACCCTATGAGGGTCACTATGAGTTGGACACGACTCGATCACACCTAACAACAACAACAACAATGGTTCTATGATCCTAAAAGTGCAACCATGGTACTCCTTGGAAGTAAGGATGGTTAGACTGTGTCTTACATATTTTGGACATGTTGTCAGGAGGGACCAATCCCTGAAGAAGGACATCATGTTTGGCAAAGCGGCAGGTCAATGAAAAAAAGGAAGACCCTCATCTAGGTGGATTGACACAGTGGCTGCAATAATCAGCTCAAACATAAAGATTGTGTGCATGGCAGTGTCAGGAAGTATTTCGTTCTTTTGTACATAGGGTCACTATAAGTTGGATCCAACCTGATGGCACCTAACAACAACAACAATGATAACAGCAACAACAACGTTTCAAGTAAAGGGAATCAGAATCACATGCTCACCTCAGAAATACTCAATGGGAACCTCAGTTATAGGAAAGACAAGTTATAAGCTCAAAAAACATTTAACCACAGTAGACTTAAGTAATTATCACACCACTAGTATTTAAATTACTATTTTAGTACAGAACAAATATGATATTTATATTTAGTATATTTAGTGTAGCATAATATTTATTTTTTTCATAGAAGGTCTTCAATAGTTGGCTTCTAATCTATTGTAGTCTGCAGCTATAGCAACCTGGCATCTGACCCCACCTGACCTTAGAAGCTAAGCAGAGTTGGGCTTGGTTAGTCCTTGGATGGGAGACCCCTTGGGAATACCAGGTACTGCAGTCTAGGGAGAAGGACCTGGCAACCCACCCCTGAAACAACCCACCATTGGAAAACCCTATGAACAGCAGAGAAGCACTGACAATAGTGCCAGGCATGGCACTGTGTCAGGGAGTGTTCCATCTGTTATACATTGGGCCACTATGAGTCAGACCCAACTTGATGGCACCTAACAACAACAATCTATTGTAGAATGAATCTATTTGGCTTTCAGAAACAAGTATCGATGTGGGCTGTCAAATTTTATCATCTAATTTTAATGTAAACAAAATCCCTTCCTTATTGCCTGAAGATATTTTATTGGATGCCAGTAAACAAGAAAAGATGAATTCAATAATTTTTTTGTTTGTTTCAATGAGAACCCTAATAATGGCCTACACATAAAAGCGCTGGCATGTCTCATTTTAAATTTACCACTGCAAACCTTGAGTTGGCTCTCAAGGCTGTGGAGCAAACCTCCTTCACTCCTTCATCTAGTTTACTTTCCCTTCTAGGAGCTTTTGCTTCTCATTTTGCTGGGAAAATGTCAGTCAGGAAAGAGCTTCTATTTTCTCCAGCTACTTATCCTGGTGTACACAGGCTACTTATCCACCTGCTGATCTGGATGAATTGCTTAAAATCCTAAAGTTAGTCTATCCTACCCTTTGAGGCAGTCTAGGAAGACAGGGTAAAATAAGGAGACACAGGATAAGAAAGTTGCCCCTCACCTACAGGATCTGTTTTAAGTCTCCTCCTAGCTCAGAGTCAAGAATTTCAACACAACTAAAAAATAAAAATTGCTGTGAAGATTGCCTTCATAGAGATGATGTTCCTTTTTTGAGAGATATTTCCAATAAGAGTATTAAATTAACCAATGAACCATGCTTAAGGCCAAAAAACATATGACCTTTAAATTTAACCTTACTCCTTTCTCATCTGTAAACCTGAACTTTTCTGAGAAAATCTCACAAATAAGATTATGAACCATATCTATAGGCAAAACTTACGTATTGATAAAGTTGTAACCTATGTATCCTAAGAAATTCTTTGACCCTTTCTGCCCTATCTTTTAATCTTAGCATTCCTTTCTTATCGAAACCTATACAATGTACCTCACAAACCACCTTATAATCTCATCTGTGAAAGAAAACTCTTTTAGACAAAAATAAATATACCACACATTTTACTTAATCTTTTAAATTTAGGTTCAGATTGCATCCTTTAAACAATGTGACTTCAAAAGCCACAAAATCACACATATATAAATAACTATTGCTATGGCACCTAAGTGTGTCTTTCTCTCTCTTAACACACTTAACTCTAAGTGTGCTCTTTTTCTTAAGAAGTTCTGCTCTTTCCTTCATGAGCCCACTCTTTCCTTAATAAAGCCCCACTGTGCTTCACACTGACTCACCCTGAAATTCCTTTCTACAGCATAAGTCAAGATCTAGGCTTCATCTGAGCAGAGGAGAGAACTCCTCAGACTGTGCAGTTGGCCCTGTGGGGTTGCCATTCTACTGCCAGGGACCGCTTTACTCTAGCACCAATTCTTTCTCTTCTCCATTCCTATTGCAGACTGCCAGGGATAAACAATCTCAAAATAGCAAATTATAGCTACCCTTAGATTTTTATTCTAAATACATATATTTTGAGGATTCTTCATTGAAAATAAAGGCAGAACATCTGCTTTCTGCAGGGATCAAGGAATGAACAAGTATGATATACAGGGAGGTTATATATATCCTTATGCAATTTTGCCCTTGAATTTTGTCTCTTTAACAAGAATTCAATTTGAATCATCCCACTCTCTCATCTCTTGTATTTTCAACTTGCTATTTCTAGTAACATACCCCCACTGAATTGTTAAACAACATGAATTTCTAAAGCAATGGTCCTATGAATTTTCACAGTCAAAATCCCTTACAAGTCTGTTGTCCCTTTGTCTTGGAAAACGCTTTATTATATTATTCCCATCAGCATTCAAACATGAGGTACTATCTGCATTAAAAAGTCAGTTACTTCTTTAGTGAGAATCACAATCCAGTGAGGCCTCCATTTCTCCAATCCTTCAAGATATCTCAGATGAAAATTCCTGCTTGTCTTTTTCTGATGACTCTCCTCCAATTCCCTCTTGAATATTCTCTAACAAAGTTTGCATTTCCTACCTCTTCAATAAAACCATTTTTGTTAGGTAACCAAAGACCTTGTTAACAAAGCCCATATTAGCATACATAACAGTCAATTATCAGTCTCCTAATTCAGTTCAATTCCCCCACATGTCTGTCTGGTTGTTGTGTTGTGGGGACTTGCATGTTGCTGTGATACTGAAAGTTCTGCCACTGGTATCTCAGACACCTGCAGGGCCACCCATAGTGGACAGGTTTCAACTAAGCTTGCAGACTAAGACAGACTAAGGAGAAGAACTCGACAGCCCACTCCTCAAAATATTAGCATTGTAGAGAAGCACTAACAACTATAGTGCCAGAAAATGAGCCCACCAGGCTATAAGCATTCAAGAAACAACTGGGGAAGAGTTGCCTCCTCAAAGTAAAGTCAACCTTAATGACGGCAATGGAGTAAAGCCTCTGGGACCTCTTTTTGCTGAGTTGCATGACTCAAAATGAGAAGAAACATAGTGGGTACCACAATGGGCTCAGACACATAAAGGTAATGGGCATGGCACTGTATTGAGTAGTGTTAGGTCTGTTGTACATAGGGTCTCTATGAGTCCGATCTGACTCGATGGCACCCAACAATAACAAATCAGTTCAATAGCATGTGACTGGCCATCACACCCCCTTTGAAGACACTGGTCACCTCCCCCTAGAGCTCCCACTCACTGGCTTTTCCTCATCTCCATTAGCATGTTCCAGGGCTCAATCACAGATTACTTTCTGGATATGATCTTCAGCCTTCCGGGTTTTAAATTTCATCTGCACACTAATTACTACAAAAGTGTGTTTAGTCCACATCTATCCTCTGAACTCCAAACTCACAAATCCCACTGCCAACAGAATAGCTTCAATTCAAATTTCAAATAAACATTGCAAATTTAATTCATCCCAAACTGACATCTTACATTCTCTGCCAATTTTCCCTCATTGGGGTTCTCTATTTCAGTAAATTATATTATCTTTCACTTAGATGCTTAGGCCAAAAAACTTGGAACCATCCTTGACCCTTCTCTTCCTTCAATCAGTTAGAAAACAAGTTGGCTCTATCTTCAAATTATATTATTACCAACTTCTGACCCTGCTCTGGATCCTTTTATCCACTTGGAATTATGAAGCCAATAACAAGACTGAGTGCCAGCTGAGCTGTGGAGAGTTTTATTCTTGGCCAAGAATGGGAGAAGTGGGAGATAAACTTGCAAATTAACTTCTCAGTCCATTGGAGGTGAGGAGGTTATAGTTCTGCACTTAAACGAATGAGGGCATGGGATTGGTGAATAAACAGGAAGGATACTCATGTATTTTTTTTTCTGGGAATGGGTGGAGACTCTCCAGAAACTCTTTTTGCTACATTTATGGTTCTTCCCAGTGGTCACCATGGCCTCTGTGTGCTGGGGTGTGTCATTTGGCATGCGATGACACTGTCATGGAGTTAGAGGCTGTCTGGGGCCACTGAGCCGCCATCTTTGATCCAGTTTGTTCAGGCTGACCCACCTGAAGAGAAACTTCTGGGCTTAAGGCTGGCAGATAACACTCCCACGAGGTAGAAATTCAGCTAGGTCAAGCAGGCAGTACAAGATTGGGGCAAGGTAACAGTATCCCATCTTGAAATTTTATCTTCTGCTTCCACAATAACCCCACAACCTCACATCTCCAGAACCTCACATCTCCATGACCTCAGAATTCTCTCTTCACCACCTCTGGACCTGCCAGGGCCCGTTCTCTATCTCCTCATAGTAGTGGAAATGCAAAAAGTTAAGTCAGAACACGTTGTTCTCCACCTCAAACCTTTTAATACTTTCTGTACTCGCTTAGAGTGGAATTCAAAGTCCTTACCATGGCTTATGAATCTGCTGGACTTCCTGTCCACAATGATTTCCTGACTCTCCCCCTCAGCTTGATCTATGTGCACTGGCAATTTGGTGTTCTGGGAACTCACTAAGCATGTGATATCTCATGACACTGGGGTATAAAAAGCCCCCAGATACTCTCTTCCTAGCATCACCTCCTAATTTTAGTTAGGTTTCTTCTCAAATATCACCTCCCTAGAAACACCCTTCCCGCTAATTGTATATAAAGATTGCAAACTTGCTAAACCTTGCTTATTCTTTCTTTGCTAAACTCTTTAGCATATGTGACCACTAACCTTATATTATTTATTACTTATTTTCTGTATGCTACCAGACAGTGAGCCTGCACCCGGACCACTGTGGTGTCCGATCCTGTCAGATCTCAGAAGCTAAGTAGGGTCAGGCCTGGTTAGTACTTGGATGGAAGACTGCCTGGGAACACCAGAAACTGTAGGCTTGGGAGAAGGACCTGGCAACCCACTCCCAAAACACAATTAGCCATTGAAAACTCAATGAATAGCAGAGAAGCACTAACAATACTCTTACACCTGTTGTACATAGGGTTACTATGAGTTGAACACCAACTCAACAGCACGTAACAACAGTAACTAGACAGCGAAGTTCATCATGAGAGGAACTTTGGTTTACATCTTCATTATCAATGTCTAGATCAGCAATCGACAGGTAGTGAGCATTCAATAAACATTTGTTGGATAAGTGAATGAAACAAATCATGCTATTTCTGCCACTAAATTCTTAGTTACTCATACAACACTTTACGCTCACTAACCTTATTTTTGGGTAGGGCCTCTAAGCTTATGCATGTCACCCAAGAACCAGAAGGCCATGTTAACAAGGTGTCTAGAACCTCAAAGACACCTTTATGTATAAATCCTCACAAGGAGGGAGAAATAGATTAATGCGTGAGAAATAAACGGCTCTTTGGGAACCCATTCTGCTCAATGTTTTTGGCTGGCAGTAAAATGTCTCTGGTCCTTTCAGGGAAGAATTTTTCTCCAAGGTTCCCAGTCTCTTGGCAGGTTGTGGTTACAATTGTGTTTGAACAAAATCCCAAGACTCAGGATGCTGAATTCCATTCCCAGTTCTGCTAATTAATAACTGTGTCACTTTGGCTGTGTGGATCTACCCTCTCCAGACTTCAGATGTCTCACCTGTAAAACCAGTGTAATTACCCTGACCCTGCTTCTTAGGGGTATTACCAGGAACAGGCAATGATGACAATCATTAAAGAATTATTTCCGCTGGGTGCAGTGGTGCACACCTGTAATCCCAGTGGCTCAGAAGGCAGAGGCAGGAGGATCGCAAGTTCGAGACCAGAGGCAGTCTGCATAATTTAGCAAGACCCTGTCTCATAAAGTAAAAAAATGGGCTGGGGGCACAGCTCAGTGGTCCAGCACTTGCAGAGCATGTAAGCACAAGGCCCTGGGTTCAACCCCCAGTACTGGAAAAAAAAAAGAATTATTTCCATCTTCATCGGATGCCACTGTGTGCAGAACTCTATTAACTCTATAAGAAGCAAAGCAAATGGATAACCAAGAATGTATCAGCCATTATTTCCTACCTAAGGGAATCTCTGTTAGAAAATATAAAAAGAAAAGTAATAGTGTTATGCAAAAAAAAAAAAGTTCCCTCTCTGTGGCCACAATCTCCTGTCATCTTTTCTCTTTGTCTAAATTTACTCAGCTGTGAGAGGGTGGGAGGGAGAGGCTATGGTGGCTTCGTTCCAGAGAATTTCAAAGCCTTAAAGGATCGCAGCAGATCTCTGTCTCTGCTCCACACTCTCAGTTTAGAGATAAAATAATTGACAACCAGAGAGATGTGAGAGTTTTCAGAATTCACCAAGCTGGGCCTCTAATCTCCTAATCCCCAGTTTGCTGTGCTCTCTGATATAGTCAGCTGCTCTTTATCACCCTCAAGAACAGCATGGTGGTCGATTGTAGTGTGGGACACAGAAATGGCTCCCAGTCTTTTCAAGAGAAGACCAGTAATTTGAGGCTATCATTTTGACAGATAGTTTTGACCCTGAGGACGTAGATTCTGAAAGAAGATTTTCATATTCTGATAAAAGATCATCAATAAAAACTAAAATTTTTTAAACCTGCTACCACATTCTTTCTAAAATTTACATCAATCGTTAGAGTGCTCTCTAAGGCCCTCGGTTTGATCCTCAGCACTGCAAAAACAGGAGAAGGACGTGGCAATCCACTCCTGGAACAATTCTGAAATAATCAGCCATTGAAAACCCTATGAGGGTTGTTATGAGTCAGACATGGCTCAATGGCTCCTAAGAACAGAAAAGTCTTCTTATATTCAATATTTTAGTTCACTGTCATGATACCCATACAAGAGAGGTATTATAGTTATTAATATTTAATAAATAATAATATTGTATACATATTTAATAAATACCAAGAAGCTTATGTAATTTAGCCTAAAATGACACACTTGTTAAGTAGTGGAGCTAAGATCTAAATCTATATTTGTCTATTTCCCTTATTCTTTTCTTACCTCTTCATGCCAGAGGAACATAAATTGTGCTTCAATGAACACATATTTCCATTATCTATAGCAAGGGTTAGTCACTCTTTCCTTATAGTGCTCAGTAATAAATATTTTAAGTGTTCAGTATATAAAGTTGTGTTGGATATGTTCAACTCTGCCATTTGGCATGATAATACAAATGGATATGGCTGTGTTCCAGTAAAAGTTTATTTCCAAAAATGGGTGGCTTGTCCATAGCTACAGCTGGCAACTGTAAGGGTAGAGCTCCCTTTTGAGTCATCTGACTCAGACTCTATGGGAACTGTTTTACGAGTGACATTTTTGTTGTTGCTGTTGTCAGGCACCATCAAGTCAGGTCCAATTTGTAGCAACCCTATGTACAACAGAACAAAACACTCTCAGACACTGTGTCATGCTAGGCACTATATCAGTGCTTCTCTGCTATTCATAGGGTTTTCAATGACTGATTGTATTTTGGGAGTGGGTTGCTGGGTCCATCTCCCAAGCCTATAGCACCTGGTGTTCCCAAGCGGTCTCCCATCCAAGGACTAACCAGGCCCCACCCTGCTTAGCTTCCAAGATCTGAGAGGATTGGATTTCAGGGTGGTACCACTGCAGAGAAATGACATTATAAAACATGAAAATTCTGTTTGGGAGAAGTGCATTTGTATTTCTTCCTCCCTGTGAGATAAACAAGTTTTGCCATCCATTTTCACATTCATTTTATTTATTTGTTTACTATCTATCTATCTATCTATCTATTTATTTATTTTTGCAGTACTGAGAATTGAACCTAGGGCTTTGTGCATGCCAAGAAAGTGCTGTGCCATTAAGATGCACCTCTAGCCCCCACCTTTTTTAGTTTCTATTTTGAGATGATCTTACTATAGTGCGTGGGCTGCCTCTGGCCTCCAACTCATGATCCCCCTGCCTTAATCTCCTGGGTGCTGGGATTTCAGGCCTGTGCCACCACACTCAGCTGTTATTTTCAGTTATTGCAACATTTCTGATCTATAGAATGCCTGATCTTTAGATTGTCTTTGGAGCTGGTTTGATTTCTGCTGATCCGTTTGTTTAATCAATGAGTTAAATAAAATTCTTAATGTATGTTTGATGCATACTTATATGATAATCATGATATTTTCCTTTCTCAAAAATCATCTTTTACAAAGTAGTAAAAGAAATTAGTATACTTCCTTTACTACATCCTGTCTTCTAAAACTATGTTGCCGCCTTTTTTCCCCTCTTCTTCTTCTTCTTTCCTCCCTTCCTTTCTCCCCCCCATCCTCTTCCTCGTTGTTCTCCTTCTCCTTCTTCTTAACTTGAAGAAACATGAGTATACAAATGTTTATGGGCCCATGCCAAGACTCAGAAATGTCCTCTATGACTGACACTCTCCATTGGCTACATGGTGCCACTATTTTCTTTTCATTTATGCAATATGAAAGTTGTTTCATATCAATCACGTCAGTGAATGTCATAACAGAAAACATCAACACCATTTACTTGTCTTTTATGATATGAAATTGATGGGAAGAAAGTTGCCAGTGTGACAAAGTAGTCTCCCAGACAGATTTGATACAGATGTGCTCCAGTTTCTGCTTAGTTGGTGCACCCAAGATAAAGCACACTGAGTATAGAAATAAAGAAATTCCTTCGTACTTACTATCCACATCTCCCTATTACAGTTTCCTTCTGACTGGATAGTTTAGCAGTGAATTCACCAACACTGGCACATGACAACTATTTATTAGTGAATCTTGGAATTTCAAGGTTGGAAGAAAACTTAAGCGTTCTATGTTTCATGAAAACAACAAAAACCACGATAGGAATATCAACAACAATAATGAGAGCTAACATCTATTCATTACTTATGTCAGGAAATATTCAGAAATTTTGATATATAGAATACCCAGGATAGAACACTTATTGTCTTGATACAATGATTAATAATTCCGTATTCAATCAAAAAGTAGCCTAGTCTGTATAAACTATGTGATTACTCTATGAATATCTGATTTGATCTTCAGACGGTTTTATCCTATAAGTATGATGATAAGTACAGAAAAGCAACTCATTGCTGGGTGCAGTGGCGCTCACCTGTAATCCCAGCAAGGGAGGAGGTGGTGGGAGCAGAATCGCAAGTTAGAGGTCACCAGGAGCCTGTGTAACTTAGTCAGACCTTGATTCAAAATAAAAAATAAAAACATAAGTGGGTTAGAGGTGCATCCCAGTGGTACAGCACTTGCAAAGTAAGTGAGAAGCCCTGAGTTCAACCCCCAAGTACCACAAAAAACAAACAAAATAAGAAACAAACAAACAAACAAACAAAAAACGAAGCAAAAAATAAAATAAAATAAAATAAAATAAAATGAAAACCTCAACTTGCTTAAGTGAAGCTAGTAAATAGAGGAGCTGTGACCTGAGTCTTGGGATTCTGGCTACACTATGACTTTGTCCTTTTCCATTTGCCTATCTTTCATGTCCAAACAGTACAGCCTGTGGCTGCCCACTGAGAGTGAACACACTAATGACAGGAGCTGATTCTGTCTTTGGATAATGCTGTTGAAAGTTTCTTGTTCATTATACTGAACCTACTCTCCCATAGTTTTGAAAACCTGGAAAAAGTTGTAAATAAGTTGTAGAGACCATTTTATTCCCTGTCAATACATTTGTACTGTGTTTGAACCTAAAAGTAAAAGGAGAGGCAAAAAGGTTGACTACTTCTCTTTCTCCTCCTCCTTCTCCTCCCTCTCTTCCTCCTCCTCCTCCGTGTTCTTTCTAGAATGTTAGAGTCAAAGGGGTTGATTGTGACTTATGCTATGAAAAATGGAGGAAGAAAGAGTTGCACTAATAATCCTGAGGACAACAATTAACAGTTAAAAATCTTATCAAAGAAATAGATTCTCATCTTTGGTTTTACTTTCTAGCCATAATTTCAGAGAACATGGATGACTGGCCAATTAGGTGCATGACTGATGTATTTAGGGTGGCGGAGAGCATTTCTTCCCCTATATACTGACTGTTTCATAGAATTGTAGGTCCACATGAATTGCCTCCTGAATTTGAGCAGTAAAAATAGCTCTGATTATCATTATCAGGAAGAAACCCTAATATATATGCATGTCCTTTTCTTCAGATATGCATGTGTCAGACCTGTCAGTTCCATCACATTTGACCTGTTTTGAAAATAATTTTGCAGGAGGGATAGGCTCTGACAACTACCAGGAAGCGGAGAGTCCACGGACAGAAGACACACTGACACAGAGCCATGTGAGAACTGGGAAGATTCATTGGCCATTAGGAATATTTTTGAAGCACCTGAAATATGTGTAATGTTTTTATGAGGAAGCTCAAGGAAATACAAGTGAGGAAAGTGAAGTCTTATTCAAAAATATCTCTCAAAGGCATTTTCCTTGTTTCTTTGCAGGATCTGCAAGCAGGCGAGCCAGTTTTAAAGTATCCCAAATGGTCCCATCAAGTATATTTCCTTTTAAGAGCATTGCATTAAGTTCACAGCTTTTCATTTAGGGATGGGTGAATTTTGACTGTCAACTTTAGAGCTCTCTTAAAAATAATAGCTCTGGAGTTCAGTATTGTACAGGAGCCTTAAAACTTCACATTCTACTTGCCTGTGGGCACATCTGACCTCTCTCCTCAAACCTACCATTTAAATTTCTACTTTATTCCCCTCATAGCCTTAGAAAGAAACCAACAATTACTTTTGAACAGGAGTCTTTGTAGTTTAAATATCACAGTCTCCTGTTTGGTTATAGAAACATTTACTTTTAATTAAGTTTGTTGCAAAAATCTATGTTTTCAATCAAAGAGAAGATTGTTCTGTGATGTTCCCAAGTAATTCACCTTCCTTGAGGTGGGTGGAACTTGCAACAATAATTTGTTCCATTTGGGGGCAGCTATTTGCTTCTGCATGATCTAAATACCAGTGCTACCATCTTGGACAATTCCAAGGAGCGTCATTCTTATTACGTGTTTGTACTTCAGGGGATGAGACATAAAAGTTCCTCTTTGGGTACAGTGACTCACTGTAAAAGTTTTGATGACCTTGGATGTGATCAAAATTGCCAAGGACTTCAGAAAGAAAGCCCCTGTGATGAGATTATTAAAGGAATCAATTTCAAGGAAATGTCTTTCTCAAGTTAGAGAGCAAGGATTAAATTCATTGTTGGATATCACTAGAAATCTAATTTTCTGACTTTTTATCCCGAATTTGAAAATATTTGAATGCAATGAAATTGAATATAATTCTTGCTGCTAAAGAATCACACTGATTCTAAAACCCAATGAAAAACCTATCACTAACCTTATTTGGCTGCAGTCATAGCCCCCTGGCATTGGATTCTGTCAGATTTCGGAAGCTAAGCAGGACAGGGCCTGGTTAGTCCTTGGATGGGAGACCACTTGGAAATATTGGTGCTATAGACTTGGGAGAAGGACCTAGCAAGCCACTCCCAAAACACAACCAGCCATGGAAAATCCTATGAATGGCAGAGAAGCATTGACAATATTGGTAGGTATGGCACAATGTCTAGTAGTATTTAGTCTATTGTACATCGGGTCACTGTGATTCAGACCAGACTCCATGGCTCCTACAAACCAACAGTAACCTTACTTAAATTTAATATACAGGGGCACTATCTACTCCATTTTTCAGAAGTTCATTCTTTTCTTGCTCAACAGTCTACTTGGCCTAGTAGCACTGAGCCCATATTCAAAACATTACTTCACGATTCCAGGTTATTATTGAGAAAGTCAGTTTTACTTTTTAAAAATTTAGAGTCTCCATGATTGCAGAGGCCTTAAAATGACTGTCATTTATAGCCTTGTGATGTGTGCTAATAGAAGCACCTGGCAGACGTATCTGAAGTTTGGACGGAATGACTGTTATAAAGCAGGTGTTTACCAGAACAGAGCAATAAATGGTACTGCAATTAGGGATGTCAAGAGTATATTTAAAACCCAGCGCATGTCTACTGCCAATTAAAATACACTGATCTAACCAAAAGCCCATAACAAATTGATCTCACAATGTGCAAATAAATACATTTGACAGAACTTGGCCATGAAATAGATATCTATTTTAGTCTGTGAGCATGCTCACAACCTTCTCGGAGCCAGTAGGTGTTGAAAGAAGTGTTATTAAGTAACCAAATTCCAGATGGACACAAGGAAGAGATTTACTCTGTTGTAATAAGCACAATGAAAGGCTGACAAACTCTATGAATGACAGAGAAAAATCACAAGCAATAAAGAAGATAGAATGACTGATGCCTAGTGAGAAGAGACCAAGCAGCTCTAAGGAAAAATGGCATATAAAAAAGAGAACTTTTCTGGCACAGAAGGAATAGAAAAAACTTCCCTGGTAAAGACTCTGGACACAAGACAAAATAGATTGTTTTCTACGTATATCATTTGTGACCTCTGCTTTCCCTGAGATCACTGTGTCCTTACCATTATTATTATGACTTTCTATTACGGAACACTTCAACCACGTATAAAAGAAGACAGAATAAGAAAATGAACCCTCCTGTACCACCAACAGCTGTTACCATTTCACGGCCAAGCTTGTTTCATTCTGACCCCCACCCACTTTCCACATCCCCTATATTTTAACTCATCTGTCAAACATCATATAATTTCACCTGACAAATTTGTTACCTATCTCTAAAATACTAGAGCTCTCTCTCTCACACAGCCATATCATTGCGGCATCGACGCATTTAACAATAATATCTTAGTATCACAACTGTGCAAATGATTCAAATTTCTGGCTGCCTCATAAGTGTCGAAGATGTTTTATTTTATGTTTTTATTTTGTTTGTTTGAACCAGGATATAAATAGCACCCAAATGGGACAACTGTTTGACATTTTTAGCTTCTTTTTTTCCGCTCTAGGTTCTCTGTCTCTCTCTTTTCTTAGAATGTCTTCCTTCAAGAAACATGGCTCTGTCGGACTGCCGTTGTCTAGATTTTGCTGACTGTATCTTCATGGTGGTGCTTAACACCATCTTCTATACGCTGAATGTTCTATAATTTGGTAGCTAGATTTAGATTCTTGGACAAATTTGCTTTCGTTTTGATTTTTTTTTTTTTTTTTTTTGGCATTACTAGTTCAGAGATGGTGCCGAATTCTTTGATCAGAGGTATATACATATTATTGCCTCTTATTTTGTGATGCTGGCAGCTGCTGATCCTCAGGATCTAAATTCCATAAGCCCTTAGAAATTGCAAAAACAGCATGTAAGATGCACATACACTGGTGTGTAACTGTAGTATAGCATATACATTACAGAACGGCAATATCCCAATCCTATTTCATTTCAATTTATTAGCTGGAATACTTCTTTAAAGAGACACTTAGCATCTTCAGCTATTATCCTATGGGACAGTTTACAAGGGAAGTGAAGGTTAAATGCGTACTTTTTTCCCTACTTAGTTGATTTATTATCATTCTCCAGTGGTGAGCAATATTTTGTGAATGATTTTCAAGGCATGGATTACACATACTTGAAGTTCTAAAATCTCTTATAACTTTTCTTGATTCACAAATTGCTCCAATTTTGAATTGAGATCCTCTTGAAATTTGTCTGTTGAATTTTTTGACTGAACCCTCATGGTCTTTTATAATTTTTCTGTTATTGGACATGTAAAATTGTTCCAGACTTGCACACTTAGTGCCCTTGACCTGAAGTTAGCCATTTCTACAAATATCCTGATTCCTTATGATGGCTCCACGTTTGGGGAATTGAACATACACCTTGTTTCTGAGTTATTTGCTATTTCTAGGTCACTTCATTGGATAGAATTTGACAGAATAAATTATGAGTCCATGTCAGTACTTTAAAGTCAAATTCAGGATTACAAACTTATACTTCTTCTAACTCACGTTTTTCAGTTGTCCAGAAAACTAGGAATGCTAGAATTACAATATCACATAATCACTCATTAATTTTAGCCCACATTACTCACAGGGAAACAAAATTATACTACTGACATTACCAGTAATATAATTACTAAAATTTGGGTAATTTTTATTTTGCAGTACTTGTAATTCAATGAAATACATTAGGGATTATTATCAAATTAATGTATTCAAAATCACTTACAGTAATTCTTTTATATGCCTTTAAGTGTGCATCAATTTAGTTCATTTACTTCATTATAATATTAACTTTAGAAATTAGAAAAGTAATGTCTCAATTTTACATAAAATATTTACATAGTTAACTACATCAAATCTGTAAAAGAGGCATAATTAAAGAATTGTACACTCTACCTTTGTTTCCTGTTCTACTTTATTATCTCCCTGTTTTAAAAGGTAATTGAATAATTTTGTTTTAAGAGCTGAGAATCAAACCCAGGGCCTGGTATGCACTAAGCAAGTGTTTTTGTTCCTGTATTTACAATTAATATCATCTTATGGTATCCTTTTTCAGATTATTTGTATTGGTGCCTTGTTAAGAAAAAGACTGGGGGTAGCCAATAAACTCCCCTCATCATGCCAACCTGTCCTACAGTATATAAAATAATATAATTTTACCTCTCAGTAATAATTGCTATTATATATTTTGACATGCCCTCCCCATTTTCTTACCTTTTAATAATTCAACTATGCTTATAGTAAATGCAGGCAGCTATCCTAGACTATAATTTTCCCCTTCTAACCATAATTTAATCTTCTAAATGTTACATACTCACACAGAGTCATACAGTCAACACTGGTAGGTTTTTAAATATATGTCTTCCCAATTATTTTGGTAATCTAAAAGCTTATTCTCTAGTAGATTCCTTGTTGTTGTTGTTAGATGCCATAAAGCCGAGTCCAACTCGTTGTTGTTGTTGTTAGGTTCCGTCGAGTCGACTCCGATTCATAGCGACCCTCACAGGGTTTTCAATGGCTGACTGTTTTAGGATTGCCTTGGGAGTGGGTTGCCAGGTCCTTCTCCGGTTTCTGTGGTGCTGGGAATCAAACTCTGGACCTCAGAGACTGCAGAGCGGCGCTCTACCAACTGAGCTAAACCCCAGCCCGTGGCAACCGTTATTAGGGTTTTCCATGGCTGATTGTTCCGGGATTCTTCATGAGTGGACTCCCACGTACTTCTCCCATTTTTTGTGGTGCTGGGAATCAACCCAGGTCCTCAGAGTGTGTGGAGCAGCATTCTACTAACTGAACAAAACCCTAGCCCCAGAAGATTCCTTAGGAAAGCTTTATTCCATGAATTTTTCATTTTGATAACTATAAATACTGCTTATTTTGAAAAGTATAGTAGAATATTTAGTTCATGTATTCTTTC
>VMDO01015415.1:11882-51379 GCA_007922755.1 Pedetes capensis | reverse complement strand
GGATCATTAGTTTGAGGCCAGAGGCAGTCTGCATAATTTAACAGACCTTGACTCAAAAGGAAAAATAAAAAATGGGCTGAGAGTGCAGCCCCAGGGGTAGAGCATTAGCAAAATATGTGCAAGGCCCTGGGCTCAACCCCCAAGTACTGAAGAAGAAGAAGAAGAAGAAAATCTTTTCCAAATCTGACATATGTATTTATTTGTGTTTAAGTGCAAAATAGTTATCTTTGACACTAAGCAATATAATCCATTGGGACTTAATTTTAGTGCAAAGTGTGAATGTTACAATTGTGATTGTGACAGAAACCCATCTCCATCCCACCCCAGCGCCATATTCACAAGTCTTTTGGGGTCCAGTTAGATGTAAAGAATATGTATTATCAGTTCATCTGTGTAGTGCAAAACTTCCTATGTTTAATTCTTGATTATGCTTGCATTTTTAATGGAAGTGATCCCTTTGGCCCTATTTAGTAGAGTTAATTTTACATTAAATTTGTTGTTGTTAGGTGCCATTGGGTCGGGTCTAACTCATTGTTGTTGTTGTTGTTGTTAGGTGCCGTCAAGTCGGTATCCGACTCATAGCGACCCTCATAGGGTTTTCAATGGCTGAGTGTTTCAGGATTCTTTCAAGAATGGACTGTCACATACTTCTCTCATTTTTGCAGTGCTGGGGATCGAACACTGGTCCTCAGAGGGTGCAGAGCAGCGCTCTACCAACTGAACTACACCCCAGTCCCTTTGCATTAAATTAGCCTAAGGTAAATCATGCTTGCAGCCATAGCCCTGTGGCATCCAATCCCATCAGATCTCGGAAGCTACGCAGGGTTGGGCCTGGTTAGTCCTTGGATGGGAGACCGCCTGGGAACACCAGGTCTTGTAGGCTTGGGATAAGGCCCTGGCAACCCACTCCCAAAAATCAGTCTGCCATTGGAAACTCTAAGAACAGCAGAGAAGCACAAACACTGACAATAGTGTTTCACGTGTTGCAAATAAAAAAAATCAGCAGATGTCAAAGAAGCAGGATAACATGACCTGTTGTTGTTGTTTGTTGTTAGGTGTTACTGAGTTTGGTCTGACTCATAGCAACATGACCCATGATCTGAAAAAAATCAATTTATTCAAACTCAACCAGAATGGACACAGATATTAGAACGAATGAAGACATTAAAATAGTCACCATGTCTAAAGATGCTCAACCATGTAAGCAGAGATGCAAAAGACATGGAAAAGATCCAAACTGAACCTTTAGACATAATACTTACCATATATAAGGTAAAAATGAACTGACTGGGATCGATAGTAGATTAGACCTGAAAACATACCTAACGCAAAACATAGGGAAAAGAATTTTTTTAAAAAAAGATCCCTGCAACAGTGAACACAAAATTAGATTTCAAAACATAATAGTCCGAATTTTTTAAGTTTCATGAAGTCTACAGAGTATATACATATCTCAATGAACCACAAGCAGAAGAAACAAATAGAAAACTATACTAACGTGCAACAAAATCAAATTACTTGAAGTTATTGCTAAAGAAACAATCTTAAAAACAGCTGGAGGAAAGAAAGACACACACTGTACAGATAACCGAGGAAACAGACTTCTTGTTGGACGCAATGGGCATAGATGTGGTGCAACATCTTTAGTTGGGTGATTTTTCTAGCATTTCCTCTTGTATGATTTACTCCACATGTTCTTATTTTTCCTCTGGGAATAACGTGGATTGTATTTCTATTTTCTGTCCTCTGTACTACCACCTTCTCAATATCTTCTTTATTCTCCCCATTTATTTTTGCCCACAGCATCTTGATTTGATTTCCTGCAATGTCAGTTTTCCTTTTTGTAACTTCTAAAGAAAAATTAAAACCCGTATCAAAAGTAAGGACTATTTTTGCATCTCACTCATTTCCACTTTTCATTTCTTCCTGCACCATAATTAGCTCCTTTGTATTTCTTGTTTCTATAATTTATAACTTACCAAATTTTATCAGTATTATAAGGCTGATGTTGTTGTTAGGTGCTGTCAAGTTGGGTTTGACTCATAGCAACCCAATGTAAACAGAAGGAAACAATCCCCAACACTACGATATGCCTAGCACTATGTCAGTGCTTCTCTGCTATTTGGAGGGGTTTTCGATGGCTGATTGTTTCAGGGTTGATTCAGGAGTGGATTGCCACATCCTTCTTCTATTTTTGCTGTCCTAGGGATCAAATCCAGGGCCTCCAAGAGTGCAGAGCAGCACTGTACCAACTGAGTTAAACCCCAGTCCCATATAGCTGATAGCTTAAAAATTTTAAGTTAGTTTCCTAGAGTACTTTTCAAAGTATGATTTTCTTTTGGGTACAGGTATCCTATTCACAGTTCTTAGAATATTGTATTCATCATCATTCTGTTGCTGATGCTATTTAGAAATTTAATATCATCAATATATGTGGATTTATTGGAATTAAAAAGATAGCAAGCACTGTCCTGAGTACTGAGCATGCATCAATTTGAAATCTCACAGTATTTCTGGAAGGTTATTCATTCCATATTGAATGATTGAAATCTTCTCAGGAAGGCCTGGCATGTGACAAAAACCAAAACCAAAAAGAAACCCAAACCAGAATGGACAGACATTTCCTAGCTTCCCACAATGTCTAGTTTATTTATTTATTTTTTTAGATTTCTTGTCCAAGATCTTGAAATAGAAAACTGAGGTAGTTAATGACTCACATGAATTTCCATGGTTTAGCGGTCAGTGGTGACTCTACTGGGTCTGGGTGAATTGCATTTTTGTTTAATAGAAATTCTAGATCCTGAATTGTTGTTGTTATGGGCCATCGAGTGCCTGGCTCATAGCAACCCTACATGCAACAGATGAAGCACTATTGTCAGTGCTTCTCTGCTATTCACAGGGTTTTCAATGGCTGAGATCCTGAATTAGTGACTGGATATTTGAAGTTATCTATGTTATTTAGCACAATGGAATGGCTGCAGCCTCCATCTATGTTTGGTTAGTAAAAATGGATCCTGGTATCTGGCAACTGTGGCCTGACATTCTCACTTAGGGGAATTTTTGTCTCATGTAGAACTCAACAACTAAGTAGCGAATGGTAGCTCCATCTCCTCAGTCTCTGCCCCCAAGTCTGAAAGTACTTCCAAAGTATCCTTTCCCTTTCTTTTCTGTTTTTTCAAATGTCATGTTACTCACAGAATGATTGAAAACAGCTCCTAGTTCTTTTTCAAGTGTGGCCACATGGATGTTACCATAAAGGTCCCCTGATGGAGCTGTTCTTTAAGACATGATGCATGTTTTAGATTCCTATAGTTGGGTAGAGCTCTCCATTGTGCTTGCCTGGAGGTGGTGGATGGTTATGTGTTTTCTCCTACATAGAAGTTGTCATAAAGACATGCTGTTGTTGTTAGGTGCCATCAGGTCAGGTCTGACTTGTAGTGACCCTCCTAGGGTTTTCAATGGCTGATTGTTTGGGACTTGCTTTGGGAGTGGACTACCATGTCCATCTCCCATCTTTGCAGTGCTGGGGATCAAACCCAGGACCTCAGAGAGCACAGAGCAATGGTCTACCAACTGAGTTAAACCCCAGCCCGATAATTTTAGTAGGCACTGAAGATCCTTATCTAAATCAATTATTATAATTGTTGTTGTTAGGTGCCATCGAGTCAGGTCCAACTCATAGTGACCCCTATAAGGTTTTTGATGGCTGGTTGTTTTGGGATTGTTTCAGGAGTGGATTGCCACATCCTTATCCAATTTTTGCAGGGCTAGGGATCAAACCTAGGTCCTCAGAAACTGAGGAACAGTGCTCTACCAACTGAGCTAAACCCCATAGGCTTCCAATTTTGTTGTTAGGCTTCTTTACTATGACTTGTGAGAATTTGGGGTACACATTTTGCACTTGTGAAGAGCTGGGTACAAGTTTCTGGCTCACGTTTAACTGGTCTGCCACACACAGAAAAACATGCTCTTCAGCACAGTCTCCTCATGCTCCCTCCCGCAGGCACCAAGGGTGTGTCTATGCTAAATGATCACTTCACTGGAAAGATCTGAAATCTCATAGTTCAGAATCGTACTTAAAAACCATTCTGAAGCCTTCTGGATTCTATCACTCGTCCATTTAGGAAAATATTCATTATCCCACTTACTGTGTTCCAGGAAAAAACTTCATACTAGAGGATTTGGAGATAAAATAGGCCAGGAAGGCCACTGCTTTCATGAGGTTCACAATCAAAAGAGGAATGGCAAGACAGTAAAATATAAACAAAACAAGCCCTGCAACATTGCACACTCCTATAATCCCAGTGACTAAGGAGGTGGAGGTAGGAGGATCACAGTTTCCAGGCCATCAACAAGGAAAGAACCTGCTCTCTGTCTGATCACCGAGGAAGCAACAGATATCTCCTCCTGACCACCGAGACCACCGACACAGGTGTTTGCCCCTGGAAGGCAAAAGCGCCTGAGGCTTTTCCTTTCTCCCATCTCCTCCAGTGTCCTGAGGGCCGCAGGAGTCCACACCCCTCACCCGAGGGTCCTGAGTGAATTGTCTTTAGTATCTGTGTGCACGGCGGTGCCGCCTGTCTGAACCTCCAGGCCGGACCCGGAGGCGAGTGCCCCACATAGAGATGCATAATTTAGAGAGATCCTGTCTCAAGATAAAAAGTAAAAAAATGGGTTGGGGGTGGAACCTGGGTCGAGAGCTTGCAAAGTATGGATGGGGCCCTGGGTTCAAACCCCCAGGCAGTACCACAAAACGAAACGAGTCAAAACAAAGAACAAACAAAAAGTAATCTCAAAAATTTTAAGTGTTCAGAAGAAGTAGAGTCATAGAGTGCCTTGGAAAGGGGAGCCCCATGCCTGGCATGGCGTGGTGTGTGGATTAACTATGGAAGCGGAGGTACCATGAAATGAGGAAACAGAGCAGCCTCACTGAGGAGATGAATGGTGAGTGGAGACCAGAGGGGCAGGAAGGAAGAACTTAAACCCAGATGGGAGAGAGACTTCCAGGCAGAAGAGACAACAGTACTGAAGTCCAAGGCAGGAGCCCGGCACGGTGGTGCATACCTGTAATCCCAGCGACTCAGGAAGCAGAGGCAGGAGGATCACAAATTCAAGACCAGAGGCAGCCTGTGAACTTTGTTGTTGTTGTTGTTGTTAGGTGCCATCGAGTCAGTATCTGACTCATAGCTACTCTCATAGGGTTTTCAATGGCTGTTTCCAGATTGCCTTGGGAGTGGATTGCCAGGCCCTTCTCCCATTTTTGTGGTGCCAGGAATTGAACTCGGGACCTCAGAGACTGCAGCGCAGTGCTTTACCAACTGTGAACTTTAGCAAAGTTAAAAAATGGGCTGAAGGTGCAGCTCAGTGGTTCAGCACTTGCACAGCATGCAAGCCAGAACCCCCAGTACCACAAAAGAAAACAAAAAAAAAACCAAAAAAACAAAAAACAAAAAACAAAATTCTAAGGCAGTTTCACTGTCCAAGTAGCTGAGCAACAGGACAAAGCATCAGGCTGCAGCACTAGGAAAGAGGGTGGCCTAAGGAGGAGGTGGAATCCAGGGGCCAGAGCAGAGTCTTTAGTCCATGAAAACAATTGAGCTTTTACATGAGATCATGAGCCATTTGCAGATTTTAGTTGTTCTTGTTGTTGTTGTTTGGTTTGTTTCTTTTTTAGTCCTCTAGAAACATTTATTTGAAGTTAGACTTGCTGCTTTCATTTGTGGATTTTGTCTCTAAAACTAGTTATAATTTCTCAGGTATATTTTATTTATCATAATTTTAAGACATATCTTTTATTTATATATTTGATAAAATTATACACTAACACAAAATTTTCAAAATTATGGCCCTAAGAAGTTATATATCATTTAGTTATTTAAAATTTCTGCAATAAATACATGTAACTGCCACATTTAGTATTCATAGTTTTGTTTATTTATTTTCAATATGTCATTTCTTATTTTACTTATCTCCCTTTATCAGTAAATGATGGTGGAGAACAGAGTGATTCAGCTTTGGCTTTTTCCATTATGCATCCTTTATATCATTTCTGCCAAAACTTTCATCACCCAAAAAGGTTTATGGAGCCTTATGGTTAATATGCAGTAAAACTCAAATGCATATTTGGGTTATACTCCCCTATTTTTCCAATGTGCTCATGAAGTTGTGCTCTCCATCCTCTGTCATCCCCTCTACCCCTCTACATTGACTCTCCTCCCATCCCACCTTCTGAATGCTTCACTTCCTTCTGACTTCATAATCTGATTTACAATTTAAAAGATCACGTCAGTGGCTTGGTGGGGAAAGATTGGAAGAGGGCCTGGAGTTGAGAAGTTGCTGGTCAGAGGGGTTGCAGAGCTGGGGATGCCAGTTCACAGGGCTCCGGAGGCGGGAACAGAACACGGACAGAAGATGTGTTTTGGAAGCAGGGATGACAGCATCTGGCACCAGAGAACTGCTGCAAGCTGAAAATAACAGCCACCTTTTATTTTTTCAAGTACTATGAAGAGGACTTGTGTTTCAAGTTCCTTGTGTTTCAAGTACTATCAAGAGGAACACTGCTTGTGTTTCCCACCAATTTGTTTTATTTTTTGTATTTTATCTCCATTTAATCAATCTGCCATTGAAAACCCTATGAACAGCAGAGAAGCACTGACAATAGTGTTTCCCCTGTTGTACAGAGGGTTGCTATGGGTCGGATACCAACTCGACGGCACCTAAAACAACAACAACAATGCTCTTCATTTTTATAACCCTTCATTATTTTCATAATACTTTCATATGTATTATTTCATTTGATCTCTATTCCAACCCTGGGACATTAGCAATGCAGGTGTTCTTATTGGAGTTTTTATAAAGAAATTGAGCTTCAGACAGAGTAATGTGACTTATTCAGGATTGCCCAGCAAGTGAAGCTATAAATTAAGATTTAAAGCCAGAGTGAGAAGGTTACCTTTCCTAGAGCATGGCTCCATTGAGCATGACAGAAACAGACCAGATAAAGGGCCTCCACCTTGCTCCTTTCATTTGTGGCTCTTTAGAAGTCTGTCTTTACCCTCCCCATGTTAGTCTGCTTTCTGTTACTCTATGAAAATATCTGAGGCTGGGTACTTTTTAGAGAAAAGAGGTTTATTCAGCTCACAGTCCTGGAGGTTCAGGGGCATGGTGCCCCAGGAGCTCAGCTCTGGTGAGGCCTCCTTGGCTGTGTCCTGTTAGGACAGATGGAGTCACAATGGTAGAGACATGTGAGAGGGAGATTACATGTTGAGGCAGGAAGCCAGAGAGCAATTCAGGGGTCAGCTCACTCTTATAAAAATCTTCTGGAGAGAGCTGACCAGAAGTCCCGTGGGGACTAGCTTAACCCCTTCAGAGGGCAGTGTCTCCAACGCCCTCCCCCTGGACTCCAAGCTATCGTGATTCCAAAAGCATCTGGACACTGGCACCCTGTCAGGTCCTCATGTTCATTGCAATGGTTCTTCAGAGTCAAGGTGTTTTCTCTCTTGGATTTCCAACTATCAGAGGTGCTAACACTCTGACACAGAGCATTTTCCTCACGTCTCCACCCTAGCACAAGGCTTCTAGGAACTCACTCTCTAACTCATTGCTTGGAAAGAGAGTACGCAAACAAGGAACTTTCATAAGAAGCCATCAGAGAACACCTTTGGAGTTCTGAGAAAACTCAACAGGGAGAACAAGAGTCAATGGGTCTCACCCAAAATCCATGATGTGCAGTTATGGGAGGAAAGTTGTTGTTGTTAGGTACCATCGAGTCAGTGTCCAAGTCATAGCGACCCTATGTACAACAGGCAAAACACTGTTGTCAGTGCTTCTCTGCTATTCATAGGGTTTTCAATGGCTGGTTGTTTTGGGGAATGAGTTGTCGGGTCCTTCTCCCAAGCCTACAGCACCTGGTGTTCCCACACAGTGTCCCATCCAAGTACTAACCATGCCCAGCCCTGCGTAGTTTCCAAGATCTGATGGGATTAGCTTCCAAGATCTGATGGGATCGGATGCCATAGTGGTACAGCAGCAGGCAGGGGGTAGAAATGGTAAAGGCGACTCTTTCACAGTCAAGGTGTCTTGGAAGAGGTTAAATGTGGGAAATTCTATTTGATTATTCTTGAATACAGCCCCCTTACTTTCAGATAATCTGCTCTGTAAAACTCCAAGTTTCCCAGAAACGTTCATGATCTTGTCTTCATTTTGTGGAAAGAGCAGCAGTATGTTTTGCCAGAAAGCATGCTGGGTTGAAAAGTGAGAATTAGCTGGGTGCAATTGTGCAAACCTATAATTCTAGCACCTCAGGAGGCAGAGGCAGGAGGATCGCAAGTTAGAGATCAGAGGCAGTCTGCATAATTTAATGAGACCCTGTCTCAAAATGTAAAAAAAAAAAAAAAAAAAAGGCTGTAGGTGCAGCTCAGTGGTACAGCATTTGCAAAGCATTCGTGCGTGAGGCCCTAGGTTCAACCCCAAGTACAGCCAAAAAAATAAAAAGAAGAAGAAAAAAGAAAAAAGAAATGTGAGAATAACAGTTTGTGCATCATACACTGTCTTGCCAAGCTTATCATTAATTTTATTACTTTTTGGATCGTTTCACAGTTGGTTATTCGTAGCTTCTTCATTGTATGCCTCACAGGGAGCACAGCACACTCTGGCTACTCTGCTCCAATAGTGCTGATCATCTGAGACCCTGAACTTGGCGGGATGCGTTCTCCTCAGGGCCTTCGCCTCTCTCGCCAGAATCTCATTACTCCTTACTTCCTGCAGGCCTCCTCAGATGTCACCTTCCCAACAAGCCTTCCTTGAATATCCCATCTATACCCCTGCATCAAGTGAGAACATTGCATGTCCTCTGCTAATTTCCCCCAAAATAAGCTTCACTGGGGCAAGGATTTATGTCTTCATTTTACCTTCAGGACCTAGGACAGTGCCTGGCACCACAGCAGGCACACAGTTTGAGCAAATGAATGGATCCCTGTGTTGAAAAACTTGCTGTGTAGCCTGGAAACTTCTGTGCAGTGTGGTTGATGCTGTAGAGGGGTCAACATTATGTATGAAGTAGCACAGAGGAAGGATCTGCACCTGACGGTGGGGAGAGGTGACAGGGAAGAGGGGCAGGAGGAGCAGTTGCTAAACTGATGCCCAAATATTGAGCACGAGCTATTTAGGCCAAAGACAGACTCTTCGTGAAATGGCAAAGCTTTCACTTAGATTTGACCATGGTCTTGTCCATCTGTACACACAGCTAGAGAGATAGGTTGGAAAAATACAAGCAAAAAATAAAAATAAATAAAGCCAGACACTGTGGAGCACACTTCTAGTCCCAGTGACTTGGGAGGCCAAAGCAGGAGGATTGAGGGTTCAAAGCTAGGGGCAGCATGCATAACTTAGCGAGATCCTATCTCAAAATAAATAATAAAGGGTCTGGGGCTGCAACTCAGTGGAAGAGCACTTGCCTAGCAAGCGCGAAGTCACAGGTTCAACTCTCTTGTTGTTGTTAGGTGCCATCAAGTTGAGTTGTACTCATAGCGACCCTATGTACAACAGAATGAAACACTCCCAATACTGTGCTAGGCCCAGCACTATGTCAGCACTTCTGCTGTCCATAGAGTTGCCAATGGCTGATTGTTTCAGGATTGCTTTGGGAATGGATTGCACGTCCTTCTCCCATTTTTGCAGTGCAGGGCCTCAGAGAACACAGAGCAGTGCTTTGCCAACTGAGCTGAACCCATTCCCCCCCCCCCAAAAAAAATATTGAAAGAATAAAGCATCTAAAAACAACTGTGACCCAAGGGAAAGTGCAAATAGGACACAGAAAACACCCACGAGTCAGTCAGGGTAATGATCTCAGCCCATACATGCTAAGGTCCATCCCCCAAACACCTGCAACTGCAGGTATCTGTAGTCAATGTGGGATTTTGTAGAAGTTATCATGGGGCAGAGAAGCTTAACATCAGCCTATAATCCCAGCCACCTAGGAGGAGGCTGAGGCAAGAGGCCCATGAGTTTGAGGCCAGAGGCAGCCTCCATACTGGTCCTACCAAGAAAAAAGTACTGTAAGTAAAAATAAAAAATAAGAAAATATATAAACAAATACATTTAATATAATTAAAATAAATAATGAAGAGAGATGGTTGAGTTGTGAGATACTTTGTTGTTGTTAGGTGACGTTGAGTCGGTATCTGACTCATAGCGACACTATATACAACAGGGGAAACACTATTATCAGTGCTTCTCTGCTGTTCATAGGGTTTTCAATGGCAGATTGATTTTTGGGAGGGGGTTGCCAGGTCTGTCTCCCAAGCCTACAGCACCTGGTGTTCCCAGGCGGTCTCCCATCCAAGTACTAACCAGGCCCGACCCTGCTTAGCTTCCGAGATCTGACAAGATCAGATGCCACAGGGCTACAGCTGAATACTATCACACTTAAATCCCTTGAATTGAGGTAATTATACAGATGAGACTCTGACATGAGTTCATGTCTGTGATAGAATTTTTTAAAATTGCCATTTGCCTTTACTTGGTTTAGATTCACAAGATTATCACTCAAGAAGGTTTTCTTTCTCCTAGGCACTGTGACTTGTATAGTCTGGAACCTCAGATGGGTCATCTGATGAGTGTGTTAAAAGACAAGATTCAGACCAAAACGATGTTGTTGTTGTTAGGTGCCTTCGAGTCGAGTCCGACTCATAGCAACCCTATGTATGGTGGAACGAAACACTCCCTGATTCTGTGCCAGGCACATGATCTTATTTATGTTTAAGCCCACTGTTGCAGAAACTGTTTCAATCCATCTGATGGAGGGCTTTTCTTTTTTCTTTCTTTCTTTTTTTTTTTTTTGTTGATCTACTACTCTCCCAGACTTGATGTCCTTCTCCAGGGATTGGTCTCTCCTGACTACACATCCAAAATACATAAGACACAGTCTAGCCATCCTTGCTTCCAAGGAGTACTCTGGTTGCACTTCTTCTAGGACAGATCAGTTGGTTCTTTTGGCAGTCCATAGGTTTTCTAAATCTTTCTGTGTCAAGCATTTTATTAATAATTATTCATTATTTAACAAATAGCAACACTGAAGGAACAAATATAATGTAGAATACAAATTTGAGCAAGATTGCAAGAAAATAAGAAACTAGATAATAAAGAAATTAATGGTTTGCTGTTGCTGAATTCTTTTTCTTTTTCTTTTTTTTCTTGTTTTTTTGTTTTTTGGCAGTACTTTGGGATTGTACCCAGGGCTGCACATAGGCTAGGCAAGGGCTCCACCATTGAGCTGCATCCCCAACCTCTTGTTTATTTTAATTTTCAGACAGGGTCTTGCTAAATTGAGCAGGCTGCTTCTGGCCTTGTACTCATGATCCTCCTGCTTTGGCCTGGGATGTTGGGTGTGCATCACTGTGCATGGCTTCTTGCTGAACTCTTTATCTTAACTATTTAACAGGCAAGAGGGAAACCACAGTTCTTCTCTAACCCACTCATTTCAGCATCTAACTGCCAACAGCACCTCCCTTACATCCCAGAGCAGGTGTTCTATGACTCTCTGACCAGCTTAGTCCCCTGATGACATTGCCTGGGACACACACTTCTTTTCTTATGAAAAAAGAACTGGAATGCTCCATACATTAAGAAACATTGAGGGGTAGTGATAAAAAATAGACGACTGTTCATTTTTCAATTCTTCCTTTCTGGAGGGACCACACTGTTCCTATGGGGTATGTGGCAGAGGCAGAAAACAGAGAAGTCTTAGTTACATGAATGCAACGTTCAACAAAAAGGGAAAAGCTCTTTTTCCAGTGGTAAGGGAAGAATGTTCTGATTTCCAATTAGCAACAAAGAGAGCCTGCTCTTCCACAGCCAGTGCTCCAGCTGTGGGCTGCTCACCCAGGTGCATTGTTACATGGCTGAGCCCGTTGCCTTGGCAAATGGCATTGCCCTCAACACCCCCAACTTCTCAAACTGTTATCTTTTGCAGAATTGGCAGATGGAAATCTAGGTTCATATGGGAACAATACAGCATTTAAACAGAAAATACAATGAAAGTGTCAATATACCTTTAACATTTTAGTACAAGTTTCAAGCACTACTTTTTGCCTTTCATATATAAATTGTATGATTTCAGAATACTGACTCTGCTGTACGCGGTGGCGCCCGCCTGTAATCCCAGCGACTGGGGAGGTGGAGGCAGGAGGATCACAGGTTTAAGGCTAGAGGCACCCTGCGTAATATAGCAAGACTCTGTCTCAAAAAAATGGGGAGGGATGGGGGTGCAGGCCATGGTACTGTACTTGTAAAGTATGTGCGAATGTCAGGTTCAACTCCCCAAGTACCAAAATAGTAGTAGTAATAATAAAATAAAAAAAGAATACTGACTCTCAGTTCCTTTGCACATTAGAATTATCTAGGGTACTAGACAGATGGGCTGGGATTTAGCCCATCTATCACAGTTGGTAGAGCACCACTCTGCAGTCTCTGAGGTCCTGAGTTAGATTCCCGAGTTTGATTCTCCCAGCACCGCAAAAATGGGAGAAGGATGTGGCAACCCACTCCCAAGGCAATCCCGAAAATAATCTGCCATTGAAAACCCTATGAGGGTTGCTCTGAGTCGGACGTGACTTGACGGCACCTAACAACAACAACAACAACAACAACAACAACAACAACAACTAGATAGATAGATAGACAGACAGATAGATAGATAAAATAAACCACCAATGCACCAGATTTCCCCACACACACTTTTGCTGGTTGCTCTGACTGTGACCTGGTTCCATCTTCATTTCTCTGACATTACCAGCCACCATCGGTGTGACAGAACACAACAGGGTCATCAAGACATGATTCAAAGCCCCGGGCTTGAGATGCAGACACTAAGACACCATGGCAGCACCAGGTGGGTGCAGGCGTGTCTCTGAGCATCCCGACCCAGGTTTGCTGGTCTTAAGAGCATTCTTCCAATCTGAGTTTCTTTGTTGGAGCAAACAAAATAATAGCATTTGAAACACTTGGAAAGTGCATTTTAATAGGGCTGAGGTTGTTGTGTGTTATTTTGGGCCTGCAACCCAGTGATCCGATCTCACCTGCCCCCCATGACCTGACCTGGCATCTCGGGAGCCCAGGCCAAAGGTCTCAGTGTTGGCTTTGGGTTGGGGTTCCCTTTGACCTTCCTCAGCAGCTCATTTCCTCAGCCTTGTGGGAGACCCAGGTCCCCATGCCACCCCTGTGGTGGGGTCCATGTCCTCAGAGTCCACCGTCCTGCCCCGGCAATGTCAGGAGGACTCAGTGGTCCTTTGGAAGCTGCAATCTGGGGGAATCTGGAACTGTGGTGATCATGACATGTTTAATGGAGGACAGAGTGCTGTGGGTGGGGACAGTACACTAGGTGGTCATGCACAGGACCCTGGAAAGTAGTCACTTCTCTGTTCCAGCTTCTCCAGTGGAACTTATGAGTTCATTATGTGAGACAAGTTCTTGCAAGGTATCAGAAAACTTTAAATGTTACTAATGATGGTGAAGGCTATGAGTAGGAAGAAATTGAACTCTACATTTAGTTTGAAGAAAGTGTCCATTAACAGATGAGTGGATATGGAAATTATGGTATATATACACCATGGAATTCTATTCAGCCATAAAGGACAAAATTATGGCATTTGCTGGAAAACAGATGCAATTAGAAATCATCACTTTAGGCAAATTAAGCCAAACCCAGAAAGATAAACATTGCATTTACTCTCATACATGGATGTTAGACTTCAACATATTATCCATTATTAAAACATATAGATCATAAAAGCAGACAGGACCTAAGTAGAGAAAGATAATGGAAGAAAGGGGGGAGGGGCAAGAAGAAAGGGTAATGGGAGAAAAGAAAAAAAATATCATGTATGTTGCCCTTATGGCAAAATTGAGTTGTACATATATAGATAGATATACTCACAAAAAAGACAAGCAAGTAGAAAGGAGAACATTTGTGGCAAAGCAGGAGATGGGGAGGAAGGTCCTGAGAGGGTAAGGCGGAAGTTGACACGAGCAATGTACAATGAAAGGCATATATGGAAATGTCATAATGAGATCCGTTAAGTGGTACATTAAAAATTACTAATTAAAATAAAATTACTAATTAAAATTAAAAATTACTAATTAAAATAAATATATACTGTTATAAAAATATACTGTTATATAAAGCAATAAACATAATATATGCTATTAATATATCTCTATACTATTTAATTGATTTTTATTTACATAAAAATATGATATAAACTAATGTATCTCATACTTAACATAGGGTCTAATGTATATTATAATATGAAGTACTATATGTATATGAATCTCTTCCAGAAGCTACTGCAGTTGGTCTGGAAGCCAACAAATAGCTCAGTCTTCAGTGCCCACACCTACTCATAGTACAGTGAAGGCAGAGCCACAGATTGCTAGGACCTTTTCAGTCCTCAAGATCTTTGGTTCTTCTAAGCAAGGCAATTGATTTTGTGCTAAAGAGGATTTAGAGTTAGGCTGTGGGAACCTTGCCTGAGAAAATTGTTTTCCTTTCCTACCAGTCTGTGTTGGACAGGTACTGTGCATATGGCCAGGACCCCTGTGTGTGAATGTGCATACACGCAGATCTGGCTTGATCAATGCTAGATCTAATGACAGCATGAAAGACAGAAGACTTCAGCAACTTCTATGCAAAAAATGCCATGGTTATCTCGCACACCATTATGTTTTGTGTTCTCCTCAAAGAAGAATAAGAATGAGAATGAGGAAGAAGGAGGAGGAGGAAGAGGAGGAGGAAGAGGTGGAGGAACACCTTTGTTTTATCTGCTGTGGAGTTCTGTCTATCCGGATAATATTAGGAAGACACATCCTCAATTCTGGGCTTCCACAAGTTACAGTACAATTTTTGTTGATTGTGTTGTTGACTTATAAAGAAAAGAATACATCCTGTATTTGCCATCAGTTTGAAGCACACTGCACAAATCTGAGTTGGATAATGACAATGTGGGGTGTATCTGTGACTCATTTCCCCATCTCTGCCGATATTTGGCCTGGGTCACACATTTATTGATCTGGTTCCTGTTTGACATGGTGATGCTGCAGTTAGAGAACAAACAGCACGGAAGTGTGGGACTTAGAGAAAGAACCCAGAGGGCTCTCTCTCTCTAGATTTGACTTGGAGGAATAAGACATGTGGGTCATGTGTATTTTTCTCAGGAGATGGTTAGATTCTGAATAGTGCTGGGAGGAAAGAGATATAAGGATTGGAAATGAGAGGTTTATGTGGGCCTGCAGCTGTACCACGGTGGTATCAGACCCCGTCAGATCTCGGAAGCTAAGCAGGGTCAGGCCTAGTTAGTAATTGGATGGGAGACCATCTGGGAACACCAGGTGCTGTAGGCTTGGAAGAAGGACCCAGCAACCCACTCCCCAAAAAACAATCAGCCATTGAAAACCCTACAAATAGCAGAAAAGCACTGACAATAGTGTTTCGTCTGTTGTAGGTAGGGTCGCTATGAATCAGACACCAACTTGATGGCACCTAACAACAACAAAAACATGTGGTCTAAGCTTACCCAACATCATGCAAACAGCTGAGTCAGCGAAGGCACAGGCCTGGAGGACTCAGAGTTGTGACTGATCTTCCAGGTATGTTCGTTAACTTATCCAGAGTTACAGCTAATGTCGTTGTCTGAGGAGTTTGGCTTCCATTGCCTCTGAGCCCTCGGAAAAGTTATTTCACCATTTCAAAGCTTTGGGTTTTAAAGGTGGGACCATAGCACCTACAAGATGAGCCTACTTTATATGAGGAGAGAGTTCCTAAAGGTTTTCTTTAATTAAAAATACACAGAGTTCAAGATGAATCCTTTATTGTGAGGCTGGGTGTTGATCAAGCCTGGAGCCAGGCTGCCTGAGTTAAACTCTGCCTCTCCTTCTCATTGGCTATATATCACTTCTTTCTTCTCTGAAAAATGGGGAAATAATAGTCCCATTCCATAGGATTTTCTTTTTGTGAAAAATAAATGGCTTGATATTTATGAAGTACTTAGCGTTCAATACCTATTAACTCTTATCATAACAGTGATTATTTTCTAGCAAAAGTAGTATACCCACACATGAGCAAAGCATAAATCTCACTGAAAAATCCCTAGGTTTTCCTTTTATTATTTTTGTAATTTTGTTTCCTTTTATTTTTGAGATGGGGTGTGGCTACATTGCCCACACTGGCCTCAGACTTTTAAGCCTCTTGCTTTAGCTTCCTAAGTAGCCGAGCTTACAAGTGTGTGCCACCATGCCTGGTTTTTAAAGTTACTTTTTAAGTTAAGCAATCCTTTGTAATATTTTAAATTGGGAGACATTTGCAATGTTTGAAATTTTGTAAATTAAGTGAGAATGGGTTGATATTTTATATTAAACAATTTCAGATTTGCCTAATGAAAATGTGCATGATTCCAATTTGCATAAAATATGACCTGACCTGTTTCTCATGGGGCTGTGCAGAGCGTTAAATGGGCTAATGTATGCCTGTTATCTAGGCAAGGGCCAGACATTGTTAATAATAATGATCTCCAGGCTGTGAGAACTGAGCCTGGGCCCTTGGGAGAGGATAACATGCTACTTCTTTGTCTCATCATATTTAGCAAGAATTCAACAGTACTTGACTTTCCTTTACATTCTAGCACAGGACTGGTTTACGTAGGAGCATGAGGTATGGACTTGTTGATTATCCACATATGCCTGTGTTAAGACCAGCTTCAGAAAATTAGGGCAAACTTCCGAACTCCATCAAACTGTCTTCCAGCTCCCCCTGAGGAAGGCTGATTATCTAGGATGTTTTCAACTTTACAACTTGGGCAAAAACCAGGTAGGATTATTAAATTTAGAGAAAAATATCTTAGCATATGAAAACTTGGTAAAGTCCTCAGGGCTCCAGCTTTCTATAGCAGTAGCCTCTGACCAATAGATACTAGGCTTAATAATGCAAACTCCAATCAGTTTATTTGCTGAGTGTAAAAGTCTGTTGAGGGCTTAAGCCAGAGCCCAAGGGAGCTCTGCTTGTCTTTCCAGAATCAAATTCTATCTAGCTACCCATTTGTTCTTTCTTTTTGGTTCATTTATTCATCAAACATATTGAGTCTGCTATATGTTAGGAACTCTGTTAAGTTCTGGAGAAAAATAAAAATAAATCCACAGATCACAGGCTCTTGGCAGACATACAGTCCAGTGTGGAAGGATCTGGTAATCAGTTATCATTGAGAGTAATAACAGCAGTGATACAGATGACAGCAAAGCCAGGGGAGGACCATCTCACTCAGCTTGGGAATGGTGAAGTTTAATGGAAGAAATTATGCCTAACAGACACATGGGGAAAAAAGGGCTCCCAAAAGATGTCAGGGAAACAATGATTTTTAATGAATAAGACTTAGTTGTTGGTAATAATGGAAGCTAAAAATGTATTAGGACTAGCGGAGAACTAACATATGGCCCAGGTTCAAACTTGAAGAGTGTTTTAAAAATTAGTCATCGATGATTTGTGTGGTAAAATGGTTCCCACCAAATAACAAAACTAAAAGAACAAGGATAGGAAAAAACAGATCAACTCAAAAGCAACAGTATATAGAAAATGTTATGGAAATTAAGAATTGATTCTTTTCATGATTTTGATTCTAGAAGCTTAATTTGGTTTGCACAACTTTGGAAGCAAAGCAACTACTTATAGTTATTATTTGTTCAACAAATTTCTTTGTGTCTCTACTATATGCCAGATGCTTTTGCTGGGGATGCAGCAATAATCAAAAAGGACGTGCTCAGCTGCTGGTCAAGGTTAGGATACTGAATTCCTCACCATGCTGTGTTAACATAGTGACAGAAGGAGGGAGTGTGGGTTGCTTACTGTGCATGTGGACACAAGACCCAAGGGTATAACTCAGGGGCATGTGTAGATGGCCCTTGGGTGCAGATTGGATAGAAAGCTAGCTGACCCTGATCAGGTCAGTGTAATTGGTAAATCATGGTGAATTAGCAAGGATGGAGACAAGACGCTAGGAGACTCTTTGGTGGCTGTTGTTCAGGTCAGATCCACCAGACAGGCTCAAGTCCTCTCTGTCCTTATCTTCCTTTAGGATGCATTGGTTCCTTTAGATTGAGGAGAACAGCAAGGAGCCTGTCCACAGGGGATCTTCCATGGATCCTCGTCTCCATAGTAAACGACTTGCTCCTGAAACCACACTCTGAACCATGAGTTATTTAGATAACTTTCCTTTCTGAAGGATGGTTAGCTCCTTAGTAATTTATGACTTATAGAGAAGTAGAAACATCCTATTTAAAACTGACCTAAAGCTTGGGATTCTGTGGCAGAACATAAACTTATACAGCTTTTATTTAAGAACAGTTTTCTTTCATAACCGTTAAGATGGCTGTGAGAGGTAAGAGTTTAGTTTTAGTATTACCCAGCTGTGCCAGGTTTTCAAAGACCTGTTTCTTTAAATCCAGAAGTTAAGGAATTTTGAGCGCTATACAAAAATTAAATATAGCAATGACTATGTATCTATCTATGTGGGCCTGGGATTTAGCTCAGGGGGTAGAGCGCTGTGCTGCAGTCTCTGAGGCCCGAGTTCAATTCCCAGCACAGCAAAAATGGGAGAAGGACCTGGCAATCCACTCCCAAGGCAATCCTGAAGCACTCAGCCATTGAAAACCCTATGAGGGTCGCTATGAGTCGGATACCGACTCGACCGCACCTAACAACAACAACAATGTATCTATGTTGGGAGAAGGACCCGGCAACCCACTCCCAGAAAACAAGCTGCCATTGAAAACTTTATAAAGCAAGCCGGGCATGGTGGCATATGCCTGTAATCCCAGTGAGGCAGAAGCAGGAAGACAGCAAGTTCGAGACCAGAGGCAGTCTGCGTAGTTTTAGCAAGATTCTGTCTCAAAAAGCAAATAAATGGGCTGAAGGTGCAACACAATGGTACACCACTTGCAAAGCATGCAAGCACAAGGCCCTGGGTTCAAGCCCCAGTACCCCCCACCCCCAAAAAAAAGAAAACCCTATGAACAGCAGAGAAGAACTAACAATATTCTTTCACCTGTTATACATAGAGTCACTATGAGTCAGACATCGACTCGACAGTATCTAACAACATGTATCTATGTGATATGTATATTCTTTATGAAATGATTTGGTAAAAATTGATGCATTAAGATGAAAAAGGCCCCTGTGAAAATGTTAGCCTCTCCACCTAGAGATTCGCCAGGAACCTTCTTTTCCACTGTCTGTTACTCACATAGGTTTAAAAACGGAGTTTCGTACCAAAGGGGACAATAGAAGACATCTTTGCAAGTAAACATCTGGAGCCATGTTTCATTAATCCCTTTCTGTGGCAGCAGAGAGGAGTGGCCTCCAAGTGTAATTTCACCTACAAAATGAAGCAGAAAATGAATTTCTCATTTCATGTTCCGTATCAGTGAGCAGGACTGTTCGGGGCCAGCTTCTGAAATCAAGGGCGTCAGTTCAGGGGAGCATTAAATTACCCCAGAAAGGAAAACAATGTGCAACATTCAATTGTAACAGGAGAGAAAAAGTTGGTTTTATAAAAAACAACTTTAATGCTATCATAATGCTATACTAATCCTAATTTACTGATGTTATTATAATGCTACCCTAGTCCTAATTTCCTGGAGCTCCATGGTCTTCAGTTAATGATAACTCAGGTTTTTAAAACTTGTGTGACAATGCTCCCACTAGCAATAAGAAGAAGATTAACAATAGGGAGCTGGTGCACACTGGGTCCCACAGGGTGTCCTGGAAGGCCAGGCAGGGTCCTACCCTGCCTACCTGAAATTCTCTCACAACATCAAGAATCTCATCTTGATTAATCCAAGAGCAAGTTCTCAGTCTTTGGGTCATACTGTTCTAGGTTAAAATCTCAGTATTGCATTTATGGACTCTGTGAGACAGGACTATTTATCAAATATTTTAAGCCTCAAAGTACTTTTTCTGGCAAATGGCCATTATAAATAGGACCTACCTTGTGACTTTGTTAAAACAAGTTAGATGACACACATAAGGCACTGACACAGGGCCTTACTGACCCACGTGCTTACAGGCATCCTGATTCTTTTCACATAAGCGTCAGGTTACCCATAATAAAGGCACTCCAACAGGTATATGCTTTGGTCCCCAGGGAATGAGGCAAATGGCTTATGGTGCATCTGCATTCCCTTACCAGCAGTCCATGTAGAACAAATGGCCAAGGTCGTGAAAGATGAATGAATACAGGATGGATTGAGATTATAATGTATTCATGTTCTCATCAATATTCATTAGCATGATATTTGCAAAACAGACTGATCTTGACCATAAAGTCTGCACCATGAGTTTTAATGACCATCTTCAAAGTTCCTGGATTTTTAAACTCTATTGACTGTAACTGGATACCAATGCTTTCCCTCTGTAATCAGCCAGAGATAAGGGGCGCCAGATTTCAGCTGTTTTTTTGTGTGTGAATTTCTCCCTCTTACTGGTTTAACAGCATCATTGTTACTGTTGTTCGGTGCCATCGAGTCAGGTCTGACTCATAGTGACCCTATGTACAAGGAAGCAAAACACTCCCTGACACTGTGACAGGCACTTGATCCTTTTTATGTTTAAGTCCATTGTTGCAGCCACTGTGTCACTCCAGCTAATTGAGGGTCTTTTTTTTTTTTTTTTTTTTTTTGCTGACCAGCTACTCTCCCAAACATGATGTCCTTCTCCAGAGACTGGTCCCTCCTGACAACATGTCCAAAATATGTAAGATGCAGCCTAGCCATCCTTGCTTCTAAGTGGCAATCTTGTTGCACTTCTTCTAGGATGGATCTGTTGGTTCTTTTTACAGTCACTATTTGTGTCCAGCACCATAATTCAAAAGCATCATTTCTTCTTCTGTCTCCCTCACTTGTCTGTCAGTTTGCATGCTGTGAGGTCATGTGTGTTGCTGTGATACTGAAAACTATGCCACTGGCATTACAGATACCAACAGAGCCACCCATGGTGGACAGGTTTCATTCGAGCTTCCAGACTAAGACAGACTTGGGAGAAGGACCCAGCAGCCAACTCCTGAAACAATTAGCCATTGGAAAGCCTATGAACAGACAGCATCATGATTGAATAATTCTGCCAATTTTTACCTTATCTACTTAGGTTAATTGTACCCTGGTTCATGTTACAAAACCCAGATCACTGAGGCACCATCACTGTAATCTGCTCTCCACATATGTCTTTAAAAACTCAGGATGATTTTGAGGCCTGCCTCTGTGAAAGCTTCAGACAGACCTCTTCACATTTAGGATCAAATGGAAATGACTCTTGGACAGGAAACAGGAGACAGGTGGACAAGAGAGGGTCACGACCTGACTTTGACCTCCTCCTCTCCACTGTCTTTCAGTGAGCATACCGGAATCTCACTGGCCATTCTCCCCCTGGGTTATCTTCTCATCTCTGTGCTGGCCTTAGGCTCTTTGACTCCACTGTCTAACATGGTCTCCCAAACCCCCACACAGCTGACTCCTCATGAGTTAGCATCCAGTGCCAGGATTTATGCCTCCACGTGATGTTTAATCAGCAGAAGACACTGCTTCCCTTTCATTCTGTCTTTGTGTCTTCTCGGGACATTTCACTATAGGAACTTACTTGGCTTATTTATTTATTTCTTCAGACTGTCTGTCTCCACCCATTCCACTACTCCAACCCCACTAAACTGCAAATTCCATGAAGAAAGGGGATTTATCCCCCTGCCATCTGGAATGGTTCACACCACCTGTCCAATGGATAAATGAAGGAGAGTTTATATGGCAGGCATTCCTGCATGGTGTTTTTGTCTAGTTCTTAAACACTTGAGTCAAAAACAGTTTAGTGGAAAAACAAAAAACTAAAATGATGTTGTTAGGTGCCAGCAAGTTGGTGTCTGACTCATAGCCACCCTATGTACATCAGGTGAAATAGTATTGTCAGTGCTTCTCTGCTATTCATAGGGTTTTCAACGGCTGATTGTTTTTTGGGAGTGGGTTTCTGGGTCCTTCTCCCAAGCCTCATGTTCCCAGGTGGTCTCCCATCCAACTACTAACCAGGCTTGAACCTGCTTAACTTCCAAGATCTGACGGGATCAGGTGCTACAGAGGTACAGCTGCAGACAGAAAAACTAAATAGCTCCTCCCAAACTTTCCTCTTCCCCTCAATACTGGTAAAAGGGCCCTGGGGAGGGAATCAAAGTCTCTGCATTTCAATCAGTGATCTCTTATGAATCACTGATGACTCCTCAGGCAATTTATCCACAGATGAAGAAGTAAAGGATTCCTAAGACCTCTTCAACTTCACTGTGTAGATTGAGACTGGCCTGAAACTCACTGTGTAGCCTAGGCTGGCCTCTCTGACTTGCTATCTCCTGCCTCAGCCTCCCAAGTGCTGGGATTACAGGCACACACTACTCTGCCTGGTTACTTCTGCCATCTTGTCTGATGAGTCTAATGGAAATCCAGAACTGAGAAGTCAGATATTAAGGCAGATGCTTATCAAATTTTGCATAAGATTGAAGTTCATGAACAAATTCGCCATTGTTGAAATCTCTGAGTTTTGCTCTAGGTAAAACTATCTTCCTTAGTACCAGAATTGATACGTTCTGCATAGAAGATACAACTGGACTTCACAGGTAGCATTTGCCACACAGATAACATGGCAACTTACAGCCAAGTTGCTTACCTAAGTGCAGACAAAAGTACTACTAGAGGAAAGCACTCTTTCCACTTTTCATCTGACTGTCCTGACATTATGTAGGTAGCCCTTTAAAAGGATGTGAGTGATTCCGATACATTCTTTAAGGCTTGGATTCCAGTTTCACTTCCACTGGTAGGTAGTGGAATGTCCTTAGGAACTTTGATCTGTAGTGAACTTGTCTTAGAAATAATCCTAAAACCCCCAAAACTTCTTGAAATCGTGATTCTAACTTTTAACTTTCTGAGATACTATCAATTATAAGCAAGATTTCTTTTGTATTTTGTTGCTGTTGTTGTTGTTAGGTGCCGGTGGCGTCGAGTTGGTGGCCAACTCATAGTGACTCCACATAAAACAGGCGAAACGGTATTGTTAGGGTTTCTCTGCTATTCACAGGGGTTTCAATGGCTGATTGCTTCAGGAGAGGGTTGCCAGGTCCTTCTCCCAAGCCTACAGCACCTGGGGTTCCCAGGCAGTCTCCCATCTGAGGAATAACCAGGTCCTACTCTACTTAGTTTCTGAGATCTGACAGGACCAGATGCCATAGTGGTATAGCTATAGGCTTCTTTTATATATGTCCCTAAAGTTCTTCAAAAGAGAAGAAGCTGGCCAAAAAAAAAAAAAAAAAAAAAAAAAAAAAAAAAAAAAAAAAAAAAAAAAAAAAAAAAAAAAAAAAAAAAAGCCATGACATAAATTATAGGGAAAAGATGAAAACTCACTGTCGTCCATCAACCACACCAGCCTCATTCAAGCTGGAAGAGAGACTGACACGGAGGCCGCAGCAGGTGCTTCTTCCTGCCGTTCACCAGAAGAGCTCTAGCTCAGGGCAGCCAGCAGGCAGGATCATTACTCTTGGGCCACTGCTCAGCGATCTGTACATATGAAATGAGCTGCTCACTGGTCTATGAGATGACCTCTTGTATGGAACCAGGAAGATAAGGAACAGTAATGTCCAGAGTGAGAAACCTACACTCTAGAAAGTATTGGTTTTATTTTTTTTATCCCTAACTTTATTAATTGAACCTGCAGAGATCCCCTGACCATCACAGAAGAAGCAATGATTAAATCAGAATTTCAGCTGTTTCCTAAAAAATGTTTAATGCTTTTCCCAAAAATTCTTTAAATTTTTAACCACATTTTTGTTGTTGTTGTTGTTATTACCAGCTATTCTGTTTGCTTTTTTTTTTCTTTCTCCTATCTCCTACCTACACAAAGGGAGGATGGGGTTTAGCTTAGTTGGTAGAGTGCTGCTCCACACTCTCTGAGGACCCTGGTTCAATCCCCAGCACTGCAAAAAATAGGAGAAGGATGTGGCAATCCACCCCTGAAGCCATCCTGAAACAATCAACCATTGAAAACCTTATGAGGGTTGCTATGAGTCGGACCACACTCGATGGAACCTAAAATACATCTACATGAAGATTTGTTTATTCTCCAACTTATGTTCCCTTTTAGTAGACCAGTTATTTTGAATTTTTTTGCAACTTTAATTTATTGTTGTTGCTGTTGGTAGGTGCAACTGAGTTGGGTCCAATTCATAGTGGCTCTCAACAGAGTTTTCAGTGACTGACTGTCTCAGGATTGCTTCAGAGGTGGGTTGCCATGTCCTTCTCCTGTGTTTGTGGTGCTGGGGATTAAACCTGGGTCCTAAGAGAATGCAGAGCAGCGCTCTACCAACTGAGCTAAACCCCAGACCCAATCATGTATTGGTTACCCTTAAGTTCCTAAAATAACTGCTTATTTATAAACATTTCTATAAAATCTATAGTTTTTCCTCTGTCATGTTTCCTTTCTCACCAAAAAGAAAGAAAATCCCCTGTGCTTGCCCTTAGTCTCTACTAAATATCCGCATTATCTTTCTTGTTATTATGCAGAATTATACCCCTACTTCTTGTTTTCAAAATTTATATTTGGATTGATTTACATCAATAGTCTATTAATCATTCACAATTCAAAATGCACAGAGAGTTCACAGGGTGGCGTGTCTATCAGATGTCTAGCTTCCTGTAATAGTGTAGGCTCCAGCCCTTTGCTGGAGGCAGCTCTGTTATCTGTGTAAAGGAGGATCATCTTCAAATAGCATCAAGACTCATTAAGATGATGAAAAGTTGCTAGGCCTAGAATAGGGATATGGTTAGGGTTCAAAGAGGTGAATCATAAAGCTTCACCCCGAGGTCAGTACTGATCCTATAGAGGAAGCTAAGAAGTAAAGCCATTATAATTTAAGCAAATAGTGCAAGAGTATGAATCCTGTGGCCTTTTGTCTCACAAGAAAACAAGTTTTATGCCCTACTTCCAAGGCAGGTATCCCAAAGATGGTAGTTTTTGTCCTGGGCTCATCTGTGGATACCTACAGGTCACTGAAATCAGAGCATTGTCTTGGACTGGGACCCAAAAGAGCTCCACTGTGGAAGGGGGTGGATGGACTTCATTTAAGCAGGTTGTCCAAGTGACCTACAGAAAATTCAAGTCTTGGTCTTGGATTGATGTAGCCTCAAGTTCTTAGTACAAAGTAATAGAAATCCCCCCTCCACAAGAAAATAAGATAGGCCAGGTGCGATGGCGCATGCATGTAATCCTAGCATCTCAGGAGGCAGAGGCAGGAGGATCACAAGTTCGAGACCAGAGACAGTCTTCGTAACTTAGTGAATGATGTCAATATAAATGGACTAGAATTCGCATATAATTGTTCAAACAAGATAAAAACAAAGAACACTACAGGAAAAGTTTCTATCTTGAACAGAACTGGAACCCAAGGACATATAGAAAAATACTACTAAGTAAAAGATAGAAAAGACTTGGATGGGAAACTTAGATGGGAAGGGGAAGAGGGGGCGAAGCACAGGGGAGGGTAAGGGGTAACCTATATGAATAATGTTTATCAAATTGCATATATGAAAATCGTCACAATGAAAAGCATGTCAAAATGAATCACATTATGATGTACATTAAAAATTTCTAATAATAATTAAAAAAAGTAAAAAAATGGGCTGCAGGTGGCAGCTCAATGGTCCAGCACTTGCAAAGCATGCAAGCGCAAGGCCCTGGGTTCAACCCTCAGTACCACACAAAAAAAAAGAAAAAAAGAAAAAAGGAAATAACATAGAAATAACTTAGGTGTAAAATTATTTCTAAAAGTTTTTGTTTAATAAGATATACAGAAAATATTAAAAGGTTATAAGATATACTCTAAGAGAAGACAACATGACTGATTTTAATCTTTAATTAAGATTTTAATCTTTAATCTGTTTACAGAAAGACTAGACAACAGACATGAAGCCATAATGCTCTATACATTATTATAATCAAATCAAATATATATAATAACTCATTACTGTATTTGTAAATATGAACTTTAAAATGACCCAGATCACAAACGTGACATTGTGAAATTAAAAAATAACTAACCCTCAAATTGTTGTTAGATGCCATCGAGTCAGGTCCAACTCATAGCAACTGTATGTACAACAAAATAAAACACTACTCAACACTATGCTATACACACAATATATTTTTTTAAATGTTTGAGCTCATTGTTGCAGCTGCAATGTTTCTTCTCATTTTGAGTCATGCCACATCAGCAAGTGGAGGTCACAAGGGCTTTACTCTACTGTCATTAAGGTCAACTCTACTTTGAGGAAGCAACTCTTCCCTAGTCATCTTTTGGATGTCTTCCAGCTTGGGGGCCTCATTGTCCAGCACTATATCTGACAGTGCTTCTCTGACATTCATAGAGTTTTAAATGACTAATTATTTTTGGAGTGAGCTACAAGATCCTTCTCCATAATCTGTCTTAGTCTGAAAGCTCAACTGAAACCTGTCCACTTTGGGTTGCCCTGCTTATATCTGAAATACTGGTGGCATAGCTTTTAGCATCACAGCAACACACAAGCCCTCACAGCATGACAAACTGACAAGACGTGAGGAAACACAAAATTACAAAATTAAAAAAGATAATAGAACTCTAAAGTTGGATTAAGATTAAACAAGATTGACAAGACGTGAGGAAACACAAAATTACAAAATTAAAAAAGATAATAGAACTCTAAAGTTGGATTAAGATTAAACATAGCTGAAAAGAGAATTGATGAGCTGGAAGATAAATTTTTAAAAAGTTGCTATGATAAAGCACATAGTGATAAAAGATTTGAAATACTAAAGAGAGTATGATACACTGATTGCAATGAGAAAATCTAACCAATGGTTAACTGTAATCTTAAAAGTAGGAAAGACAGAATATGGGTAGAGGAAACATTCAAAGATGCAATGACTATGAACTTTCTAGAGCTAATAAAAGATACCAATCCACTGATTTGAGTGAGTAAACCCAAGCTGGACAAATAAAGATAAATCTGAATCTTGGAATGTCACCAAAACAACAACAACAACAACAAAAACAACAACAACAACAACAACAACAACAACAACAGAAGATGAAGAAGAAAACTAAAAACAAGGAAAAGTCTTAAAATCAGCTACAGAAAAAAAGACTATGTTTACAAAATTGTGGTTAGCCCAACAGAAGAGTTTTCAGAAAAGCTGGAAGCCAAAAGATGGTAAACAGAATGGAAAGATTTGTCTAAGGCCGTGAAAATCCATTTACATATAGTTAGAATTCTCTACTAAAAATTTCCTTTCTATAATGAAAGCAAAGGGGAGATATTTTGGAACAAACAAAAGTTGAAAGAATTTACTATTTGCATACTTGCACTGGAAGACTTAAGGATGTTTTTTATTCAAAAAAGTGATTTCAAATAGAATGTCAGAGATGCTAGAGTGTTTAAAATTAAAGGAAGCAATAAGTATTTGAATAAATCTAAAGAAATTTGAATTGCCTTAAAAATAACACTTATGATGTTTAAAAGTACATGTTTATATCATGTGCATGTTTGTATATATGCATATACATATATGCATATATAATGCATATACATGTACAATAAATGTAAAGTGTTGTAAAGTCCTTGCACCATTACATTACTTAGGAGGAAGATAAAGATTAAAATATATATCAGACTAATACAGCAAGGTGTATGTTGTAATATCTATTTGGTAATTATGATAAATGAAAATAAGCTAAATGAGTTTGTTAAAAGGGAAAGGTTATTAGATTGGATAAAAATGAACAAACAATCCCTGAGTTATATAATAGTTGAAAGATACACTTAGAAATCAGAAGCATACAAAAAGAATAAAAGTCAAATAACTGAAAATGTGGGAGAAGGACGTGGCAACCCACTCCCAAAGCAATCTCGGAACAATCTGCCATTGAAAACCCTGTGAGGGTCACTATGAGTCAAATACAACTCGGCGGCACCTAACAACAACAACAACAACTGAAAATGTTAGAGCACAAAAGCACTAGGCAAACAAAAGAATCAATAGCTACTTAATGTATGGACTACTTAAAAATGTATATCAAATATATATGGATTTTCTAGTATCCTTTGTGATTGCCTTCTAATGTTAAAAAGCATATTTTAAAGTAAATCATATTTCTGAGTAAAGAGATGATTCATAATTATAAAAGTTTCAATTTGCTAGGAAGATATAAATATTTAGGCATCTAATAATAAGATTTCAAAATACACAAAACGGTAATGGGCAGAACAATGAATATAAATTCATAATCAACTGGGGGATTTTATGACAGATCTTTAAAAATGGTTTAAAAACAAGTAGACAAGTTAGTGAGAATTTAGTAGATGGAATTATTCAACAAAATTGATTTAATAGACACAGATATGTGAAACTATGTTCAATATTAGCAAAATATCCATTCCATTTAAGCATAATTTGAAATTTACAAAAATTGACTATATTGTATCATAAAACAAGTCTCAACAGATTTAAAGTTCTTCAGGAACAATGGAGTTAAGTTAGGAGTCAATCACAAGTGGTACTAGAAAACTGCACATATTTGAGATTCATTTTTAAATAATCAGTACATTAAGGAAGAACTCAAGATGTAAATTGAAAAATGTTTGGTACTGAATGAAAAGATGATGACTTACAAATACTTCTGAAAGGGTAAATTTAAATATAGGATCTGACTAAGTTAACAGAAATATCCAGCACAGTGTTGTGTTGGGTTTCATTCCACCTGAAGCAGGGTGTTACTTGTAGGTACAGATCTGCTAGTCACTTATTTTCCCATTTTTATTTATTTGAAAATGTCCCTTCCTTCTCTTCTTTCCTTCTTCCCTCCCTACGTCCCTCCTTCCCTTCCTCCCTCCCTCCCTCCCTCCCTTCCTTCCTGCCTCCCTTCCTTTTCTTCCTTCCTTCCTTCCTCCTTTAAAAATTAAAAGGAATTATGTTAATTTTAAACCATGGATCATATTAGAGAAAATGGCATCATGAACTTCCCTGTACTGACCATCAGAAAATGTTTATAGTTGTTAGAAGTCTTCTAGTTTGATTTTCCTTTTTAACTGTGCAAGAGGGACTTTGTTTAACCTTTATAAAACTTTTTAAAATGTAAACATACTTACGGATAATGGTAAGTGTTGTCAGGAAAATAGAGTCACCAGGAGATGAATTGGTACATATGTGTGTTGAACTTTGGATGTGGTTGGTAGCTGGGGTTTGTTAGGGGATGTGATTTTTGAGCCAAGACCTGAATCATGACAAGAAATCAGCTCCACAAGTAAGAATGAGCCTAAGCTAACATGGCAACATGCTAACCTGTCTGAAGAACAAAGGAAAGGAAGTGATGAGCAAATTACTAGAAACTCGGTGGCTTAAATCAACATGCATTTATTATGTCATGTTTTCTGGGGGTCAAGACTCTGTTACATTTTCCCTTAGTCACCTGCAGAGGGTCAAGTGGGATCAGTGTTGCAGGGATGGGTTGTCATCTAACTGTGGGTTCTGTTCCAAGCTCAACAGCTGGCAGAATTTTGTTCCTTCTGGTTGTAGGACTATTTTGTTTCCTTGCTCAATATTCACAAGGTGGCTTTCAACCCCTGGGAGCTGCCTTCAGGTCCTAGCCACCTGATTCTTTAGACATGGTGGTGTAGGTCCTTGAGGACACCAAGAGAAATTCTCACTCCAGTCGCTGAGACAAAATTGCATGCGATGTCCGCATGGAGTGACTAGGGCACCATCTTTGTTGCGTAATATGACCTAATCACAAACGCGACTATCCCGTCATGTTTACAGGCACTGCTCACACTCAAGGGGCGGGGCTGGCACAGGGGATAGACACCAGGCCCACGACTCTTGGTGGACACACCTCAGGATCTGACTTCCACAGGCAGGGAGACAGGACTGCAGTGAGCGAGGCAGAGTCAGAGATAAGCAGGGACAGGCAGGTAGGGTCTGCTCAGCCTTGGCAGGGAGTCTGGATTTTATCTTAATTGCAGGGAGAAGCCAATGGAGGGCTTAACTACCCAGAAGTAGAGGGTAGATTTTGCTTAGGGATGTATAGTACATAAATCTACTAACAGGGTTTGCTTTATACATCAACTACTAATTAACTTAAGCACTGATTATAAACAAAGGAAAGTTCTAATCAAGCTTGACTGTCTTGTTTTGAAATTCAAACAGAAATACAAAAAAAAAAGTACAGAAAAGAAAAGAAAAAAGAAAATTAAAAAAGAGATCCATTTAATTTAAAAGGTATTCTTAATTTATTTCCCGAGAATAGTAATTTTCATTAAGGATTCTATTATACTCGTAAGAATAATTAGCTTTTAACAACAGAAATATACAGAATTTGACATCTGGGATTTGCTGTATTTGCTAAATTTGTTCTGTGCAGTAAGTTTTAGCTACTGGTTAGTTTTTGATGGTGGCATGGATACCTAGCACATAAACTTCGAGGTCTTTAGTAGAGAAAGCCTTCTTTTGAAACTCTACCCAGGACATGTACACTTGCTACATAACTCCCAATGTTGCCACATGGCCTTATTAGAGGAGATGTCTCCTAAAACTTCACAGGGAGGATGTCTGTCTGTCCTTTACATACGCTCTTTCTATTGATTTATTCAAACACCAGATGGCCCTTGATCATTGCTGAAAACTCTAATTCTTTTTTTTTAAAGCTTCATGCAAGAATTCAAGGGTATACATCACTTCTATCAAGCTTCTTAGTTAATAAAACTATCACTTAAAGTTACCATATACTAGGCAGAAGTTAAAATTTATTTGTAAAGAATCACTAAATTAGGTTGAAAAGGAGACTTTTCTTTGCCTTGCCCCTAAACAAGTTGTCTGCTTAAATTCTGAGATGTATTTAGAGCACTCATTAATAAACTTTAAGTCTCTCTCTCTCTCTCTCTCTCTCTCTCTCTCTCTCTGTCTTTCCTGCTCTTCCTCCTCACTGCAGTTAAATGCCACATTATTCTGTAATTGGATAGTACAATGAAATAATTGGATTTCTCTCTATTTCTAAGACTGTTAATATATACTGTAAAACACAGCCTTTTCCTTTTTGCCGTTTAAGCATGGGCAGTTGAAGAGAGATGCTAGAGTATTCTAATCATAATATTTTCTGGCATACTTTATCTATAGTGCTGATAAAACAGGAGGAATGTACTGTTTAGAATCTTTATCTATAGTTACCTTTTATTATTTCCCCTACCATATTCTGTGGGTTTTCAAATGAACCCCAAAAATTAGAAATCAAAAGGAAAATCAGATTGAATGTCTTTCCCCTAGCATATACAACACATGGTTGCACTGAGCTACTGCTAATATAGCCATGATGTACATATGCCACAAAATATAACCAGCAGCAAAAACTCTTGGAAGCTGATAATTAGTTCTCTTACTTGCAGCAATAATTAAATATAATGAAGGAATTAAGATTTCTGTATTTGGTGCCCCAGACTATTGTTAGAAAGCGCAAGTGAAATTTTAATGTGAACTACCTTTTAATATTTATACCTTTTGCAAATCTATTATGTTTCCCTCAAGTGGAATGAGTTCACTATTCATTTGACATGTCACATCTGAATCAAATACAGCTGTGTGGTATAGAATAAAGTCATAGCTTGTTGAAATTCTTGTTTAAAGACATGATAGACTTTATTTGAATGGTAAGGAAATGTGTGAAAACCTTGCTTCTGACATGCCTGTCTTGACTGTTACGGGTTGCATATGGTACTGGGTACTTATGTACACATATGTTGTTGTTGTTGTTGTTAGGTGCCGTTGAGTCGAGTCCGACTCATAGCGACCCTATGTACAGCAGATCGAAACACTTGCCGATTCTGTGCCAGGCAAATGATCTTATTTATGTTTAAGCCCATTGTTGCAGACACTGTGTCAATCCATCTGGTGGAGGGTTTTCCTCTTTTGCGTTGACCTGCCACTCTTCCAAACATGATGTCCTTCTCCAGGGATTGTTCTTTCCTGACTACATGTCTGAAATATGTAAGATGCAGTTTGGCCATTCTTGCTTCCAAGGAAAGTCAGTATTTTTTTCTCTTTTACATTCTAGGTGCATGCTTTAATAGATACAATTTAATTGTTATGGATCTAAATTAATTTTTCTAAATTTCTCTCACTTCTTCTTAGCTGTTAAAGTTTTTCAAATCTTTGACTTTTAAGAGGGAATAATGGACCTAATCCATTGCCTAGCTCTTTATAGACTCATTGTGTGAGCAGATATACAAACTGTTAATGTTCTTATGTTTCCATTAAGCCAAAATATACCATTTGGGCACCACATATGCTGGATGCATGCATATGTTATTGGCTCTTCTGAAAAGACTTTGCTTAGCAAACTCACTACAACTTCCCCAGAAATGGGAAGGGCTTTTGTATCTTCAAAGTGATTTTCCACATGGTTCTTCCCCGGAGGTTTTTATTCTTCCGTCTTATAATGAAACATCTCTGCAGAGAATCCTCACAGCCTCCCCGCATGCCCTCAGATCAGGCACCTTGTAAAACTGGAGCTATAGTATGGCTCATTATGGTCTTGATAACTTGGCCAATATCACTTTGGAAAAACAATTTCTAGCTTTATAAAACAGCATGAGTTTAGTGCACATGTTTTTCTCTGTCCCATTCTGAATCCCACTATAGTTCCATGAAAGGATGAAGGAAGAAAGAAGCACATCTGTAGGGTCAAAGAGAGTGGGAGGGAACAGGCAGCAGGTGAAGTTGGGCTTCAGGGGCAACAGCTGAGAAGCCCAAACCCGGAAGTGGACAGCACAGATGTGGAGGAGAAGCCAGTCATCCTTGCTTTTCCATGGAAAGTTCTGGAAACCAGGGAACCAATATAATATGAACTAATATAATATGGGCCTGGAAGAAGAATATCTGTGAAACTAATATGTAAGGTATTTGTCCCTCTCCCTTTTGGCAAGCAGCTACCTCTGCCCTTGTCACTGAAAAAGGAAAAACGCAGAGAATCCTAGGATTCCAAGGTACAAAGCATGGCAAAGTCCAAGGTAGGGCATCGGAATCAAGGCAGCAAGGTGACAAGACTCGTGAGATCTGGGGGCTTGGATCCCCAGGGCTTGGATTTCCCTAGGCAGGGATAGAGAATTATCCTCTAGATTAACCCCCTGCCACCCTACCTTGAAGACCTACAGATGACAGCGTTTGAAGTGCAATAATGAAAAAAAATGGGACTGGAGTTTGGCTTAGTTGGTAGAGCACTGCTCTGTGCGCTCTGAGGCCCTGGGTTTGATCCCCAGCACCGCAAAAATGGGAGAAGGACCTGGCAGCTCACTCCCACTTACAATCAGCTATTGAAAGCCCTGTGAAAAGCAGAGAAGCACTGACATAGTGCCGGGCATGGCACAGTGTTGGGGAGTGTTTCATTCTGTTGCATATAGGATTGCTATGGGTGGGACCTGACTCCACAGCCATTTAAAAAAAAAAAAGAAAAAGAAAAGAAAAGAAAGAAAGAAAAGAAAAGAAAAGAAAAGAAAAAAGTATTTGTGTGTTGTTTTACTGTGTTACACTATCATCTCACAGATTAAGGGTTTTGGTTCGGCCTTTAAAAGTGTCAGTTTTATAAATATAGTCAAAAAGTGCTGATTGATTGATTGATTTGTGAAAATTAAATTCCAGAGCAATTGCAGAGTGGCTGAGCAAAGTTTCCATAATAGCTCTGTGGCTCCAGAAGCAAACCCTGAGAAAAAGAGGTTAAGGAATTAAAAGCCTATGAGTTAAGCAATCTCAAATATAGTAGAGGGAAGTGGGAGAGGGAGAGAGAAGATAGGCAGCGGACACAGGGTATTATCAGTCCAGATCCCACCGAGGTCCTTGTGGGGATCCTGGGAGCTGGTGCAGAGCATCCCTCGGAGTTAGCCCTCTCAGGGTTTGAGGGATCCGGGATATTAACAAAGAGACTCAGATCTTTCTTTGGTGGAGGGCTGGGCCAGGATGTCCTTAACTCCCTGACATTTTCAACCAGCCGTGCATGTGGAAAAGTGAGCACTACCAGCTGGGGAAGAAGTTCAAGTCAAACAGGGATGCTGTTGGAGGTCTAGCAAATGGGCATTGAGTGCAAAGGACTGGAGGATTTGGGTGGCGCAGCAGAAACATCTGCTGTGCGTACTGAGTTACTAATTCATTCACATTTGTTGCATAGATTGCTATATAGTAGGGCTCCATCACTGGTAAAAAAACATAACAATACACAATAGCCTTGTTCATATTGCTTATTTAAAAAATTAGTAGATAATCATTGCAGAGAAATTCTAATGTCTATTCAAATTTTGTGGAAAAAAACTGACTTCAATTATTGCCCATGTGATTTTTCCTAAAAGTATTTGAAAAGGGATTTTAAACAACCCAATAGTAAAATCTATCCTCTTAAAACTGGATCACATCTTTGTTTTCAGAAAAATAACATTTAACATCAGAGATGGTGTTGATACAAAAAATTGATTTATTATAAGTGGAAAACTGCAAAAACACATCTTAAGAAACAGGTTCCAAGGATCAAATAAAACTAGAGGAGAAAAAGAACATACTTCACAAATACTGTGCTATAAAATAACAGAGGAAGGATTAGTTGAAAATCTCTGCTGCTTTTGAGGCCAGGGGACAAATAGTTTTCTTAGAGAAAATACTGATTTATTATAGCACACATACATAAAATGCTTCTAAATTTTAACTGGGTACTGTGGAGCATGCCTGTAATCCTGGCACCTTGGGAAACTGAGGCAGGAGGATCTCAAGTTTAAGGCCAAAGGTAGCTTGCGCAACTCAGCAAGATCCTGTCTCAAAATAAAAATAAAAAAGGGGCTAAAAGTGCAGCTCAGTGATAGAGCCCTTGCCTAGCATACACGAGGACCCGGGTTCAACCCCCAGTACCAAAACAAAAATCATCTGAGAGCAATACCTTTTTTTTTTACCATGTATGCCTGCATTTATTTCGTGTCATTGATATACAAATGGCCTTTATTTTGTGGCTATCAGCAGAAAAAATATTTCTTGGGGAAAGTATGAAAGGCTAGGTGCCAGGATCCTTTTTCATATTTTCAGCCTTTTAGTGTGTGACCTGAATATCTTAGATACAATACTGGAAAAAACAAAAAGGCTATTTCCCTCTTCAAATTGAGATCTATTTCAGGAGTAAGGAACAGCCTGTGTATGTCTACAGATTAATTTTTCTTCCAAAACATTCTTCCCATAGAATTATTTCTCTGAACTTTTTCAATACATCTGATTAGATCATTATTTTTCATTAAAGCCATGCAATGTTTCCATATTTCCCAAAATGGATTTTATCACTTAATACGGTTGGTGATTGGCTAGCTTTGCTCATATATTTGAAGATAGGATTTTAAAACATTATTTCAAGAGATGCTTTAAAGTGTTACATATATTTGAAGTTATTCACATTGTCATAATTGAATTGCTGTTACATAAACTTTAATATCTGTTCATTATCATCTACTTTGCATTGGGAGAATTACTTAAAAATGACTTCTTTTAGCACATCCTAGCTTCATTGCTAGGTGTAGAATTACACTCTTCTCATTTCTTTCACCTAATTTCATACGCTATGGAAGAAAATCTTTAGAAAAAGGAAAAAAAAATAACAAAGTAAGAAAAAAACTTCTCTCTGATAAATATGAGTCTTCTTTTTAAAGAAAATAGTCATTGCTGGGGGCCTCATTTTCCGACACTATATCTGACAGTATTTCTTTGCTATCCATAATGTTTTCAATGGCTAGTTGTTTCGGGAGTGGCTCGCCAGGTCCTACTCCCTAGTCTCCTAGTCTGTCTTAGTCTGGAAGCTCAGCTGAAAACCTGTCCACCATGAGTAACCCTGCTCATGTTTGTGGTTACAGTGGCAGAGCTCTCAGCCTCATCGCAACACGCAAGCCCCCATGGCAAACTGACAGACTTGTGGGGGCTCTGATGGTAAAATAATTAATACAAGGATGCATATATAGCATAAGAAAAAGAGAAGGAGAATAGAAAGAGGGAAGAGAGTAAAACAAGAAAGGAAGGGGGAAAAAAAAAACCCTCACGCATACACGCTCCCACCCATGTATAAAACCACTTATAGTCAGGTGTGGTGGTATACACCTGCATTCCCAGCAGCTTGGGGGCAGAGGCAGGAGGATTGCAAGCCCAAGATCACAGGCAGCCTGTGCAACCCAGCGAGACCCTGTGTCAAAAAGTAAAAAGTATGGGCTGGGGTCGCAGCGCGGCGGTCCAGCACCTACAAAGCGAATAGGCGCAAGACCCTGGTTTCAAACCCCCGTACAAAACAACAAAAACAAACAACAACAAAAAACCAAACAAAACCAAAACAAACCAAAACAAAAACCCCAAGAAACAAAGAAAAAAATCAAAACAAAAACAAAAAGAAAACCATGCATACACGCTCGCACACACATATAAAACACTTCTAGTCAGGTGCAGTGGTGCACGCCTGCAATCCCAGCGGCTTGGGGAGCGCAGACAGGAGGACCACAATCCTGAGATCAGAGGCAGTTTGTGCAACCCAGCAAGCCCCTATCTCAAGAAGTAAAAATATGGGCTGGGGCGCAGCGTGGCGGTCCAGCAGGAAGGCGCAAGACCCTGGATTCAAATCCTCATACAAAAAACAAAACAAAACAAAAAAAACACCAAAAAACAAAAAACGCTTGTATGTTCTTGTAGGTGCACTGTGGGCACCCAGTTCCACTGGGTGAAGTTGATACTGCAGGAAGCAGTGCTTCCTCCAGAACTCAGGTTGGAAGGCACTCAAAAGACTACTGGGGAAGAGTTGCCTCCTCAAAGTAGAGTCTACTGTGATGACGGAAATGGAGTAAAACCCCAGGGTGCTCAACTTGCTGATGTGGCACGACTCAAAATGAGGAGAAACACCTGTAAACATCCATTAATAATTGGAATATGGAATGTACGTAGTATGAATCTAGGCAAATTAGAAATTGTTAAAAGAGAAATGGAGCACATAAACATTGACATTCTAGGCATCAGTGAGCTAAAATGGACTGACATGGGCCATTCTGAGTCAGACAATCATATGGTCTACTATGCTGGGAATGATAAACTAAAGAGAAATGGGGTTGCATTCATCATCAAAAAAGACATTTCAAGATCTGTCCTGAAATACAATGTTGTCAGTGATAGAATAATATCCATACGCCTACAAGGAAGGCCAGTTAATATAACTATTATTCAAATATATGCACCCACCACTAAGGCCACAAATGAAGAAAAGGAAGACTTTTATCAGCTTGTGCAATCTGAAATAGATCAAACATGCAATCAAACATACTGATAATCACTGGTGACTGGAACACAAAGGTTGGAAACAAAGAAGAAGGCCCAGTAGTTGGAAAATATGGTCTTGGTGACAGAAAGGAAGCTGGAGATCGCATGATAGAATTTTGTCAGATCAATGACCTTTTCATTGCAAATACATTTTTTCAACATCATAAAAGGAGACTATACACATAGACTTCACCAGACGGAACATACAGGAATCAAATTGACTACATATGTGGAAAGAGACGATGGAAAACCTCTGTACAAAATGTCAAAACAAGACCAGGTGCTGACTGTGGATCAGACCATCAACTTCTCATGTGCAAGTTCAAATTGAAACTAAAGAAAATTAGAACAAGTAGAGAGCCACGGTATGACCTTGAGTATATCCCACCTGAGTTCAGAGACCACCTCAAAAATAGGTTTAATGAATTAGACACAAATGACAGGAGACCAGAAGAGTTGTGGCCATGACATAAAAGATATCACTCAAGAAGGAAGCAAAAAGTTCTTAAAAAGACAAGAAAGAAAGAAAAGACCAAATTACATGTCAAAAGAGACACTGGACCTTGCCCTTGAACGTCGAGTAGCTAAAGCAAAAGGAAGACATGATGAAGTTAAGGAACTAAACAGAAGATTTCAGAAGGCAGCTCGAGAAGACAAAAACAAATATAATGACATGTGCAAGGAGCTGGAGGCAGAAAACCAAAAGGGAAGAACACGCTCTGAGTTTCTCAAGCTTAAGGAAGTGAAGAAAAAAGTCAAGCCTCGAGTGGCAGTAGTGAAAGATTCTACAGGGAAAATATTAAATGATGCAGGAAACATCAAAAGAAGATGGGAAGAATACACAGAGTCATTATACAAGAAAGAATTGGTAGATGACCAACCATTCCAAGAGGCTGCGTACAAAGAGGAACCAATGGTGATGAAGGACTAAGTGGAAGCTGCCTTGAAGGAACTGGCGAAACACAAGGCTCCAGGAATTAATGGGATACCAATAGAGATGTTTCAACAAACAGATGCAGCACTGGAGGTGTTAACATGTTTATGCCAACAGATTTGGAAAACAGCTACTTGGCCAACTGACTGGAAGAGATCCATATTTGTACCTATTCCCAAAAAAGGGGATCCAACTGAATGTGCAAACTACCGGACAATATCATTAATATCACACACCAGCAAAATTCTACTAAAGATCATTCAGAAGCGACTGCAGCAGTATATAGACAGGGAATTACCAGAAAATCAAGCAGGATTCAGAAGAGGGTGGGGAACTAGGGCCATCATTGCTGATGTCAGGTGGATATTAGCTGAAAGCAGAGAATATCAGAAAGATGTCTATCTATGTTTTATTGACTATGCAAAAGCATTTGATTGTGTGGATCATAACAAAATATGGACAACACTTTGGAAAATGGGAATACCAGAACACCGAATTATGCTCATGAGAAATCTGTACATGAACCAGGAGGCAGTTGTTCAAATAGAACAAGGAAACACTGAGTGATTTAAAGTTGAGAAAGGTGTGCGCCAGGGCTGTATACTTTCACCCTATCTCTTCAATTTATACACTGAGCAAATAATCCGAGAAGCTGGACTTTATGAGGAAGAACATGGCATCAAGATTGGAGGAAGACTCATTAACAACCTGCGTTATGCAGATGACACCATTTTGCTTGCTGAAAATGAAGGGGATTTAAAACATTTACTGATGAAGATCAAAGATCATAGCCTTCAATATTGGTTACGACTAAACATCAACAAAACAAAAATCCTTACTCCTGGGTCAGCACGCAACTTCACAATAAATGGAGAAAAGATTGAAGTTGTCCAAGATTTTGCTTTGCTTGGCTCCATAATCAACAGCCATGGAAGCAGCAGTCAAGAAATCAAAAGACGCATTGCTCTAGGAAAAGCTGTGGCAAAAGATCTCTTTAGAGTATTGAAAAGCAAAGATGTCACATTGAAGACGAAGGTGCGTCTGACTCATGCCATGGTATTTTCAGTGGCATCATATGGTTGTGAAAGCTGGACATTGAACAAGAGAGACAGAAAA
>VMDO01015415.1:0-11782 GCA_007922755.1 Pedetes capensis | reverse complement strand
ACAAAACTGGCCAAACTGTGTCTTACATATTTCGGATATGTAGTCAGGAGAGAAAAATCCCTGGAGAAGGACATCATGTTTGGAAGAGTGGCAGGTCAACACAAAAGAGGAAGACCCTCCACCAGATGGATTGACACAGTGTCTGCAACAATGGGCTTAAACATAAATAAGATGGTTTGCCTGGCACAGAATTGGCAAGTGTTTCGATCTGCTGTACATAGGGTCGCTATGAGTCGGACTCGACTCGACGGCACCTGACAACAACAACAACAACAAGTCATTGCTACTTGAGACAGATGGAATGTTTGTACTCCTCTCCTAATTCATGTGCAGAAGTCCTAACCCCCAACACTGTGTATTTAGAGAACGGCCTTTATCAAAGATGAATGAGGTCACAGGGTTGGGCCATGATATATAAGGAGGAGTGTCCCTACAATAAGAGACACCAGAAAGCTGGCTCCCCTGTGCTCTCTCGTGTACACTCCCACTGGAGAGGTGGCCACACAGAGAACAGAGGCAGCTGTAGCTCAAGGCAGAACCCTTCCCCAACATCAACCATTGGGAAACCTGAGTTGGCCTTGTTATTGTTGTTAGGTGTCGTTGAGTCGGCATCTGACTCATAGTGACCCTATGTACAAAAGGCAAAACACTATTGTCATGCTTTTTTGGTATTCATAGGGCTTTCAGTGGCTGATTTTTTGGGGGAGTGGGTTGTTAGGTCCTTCTCCCAAGCCTACAGCACCTGGTGTTCCCAGGAGGTCTCCCATCCAAGTACTAACCAGGCCCGACCCTGCTTAGCTTCTGAGATCTGACAGGATAAGATGCCACAGGGCTACAGCTGCAGGCCCAAATTGGCCTTAGGGTCTCTAAATTGAAATGATAAATATCTGGTTTTTTTTTTTAAGCCACCTAGTCTGTGGCATTTTGTTATAATGCTCTGAGCAACCAAAGCCAGCAATACTTTAATTAAATACTTATTTGAGGTAAATTTTGTTGTTGTTGTTAGATGCCGTTGAGTTAGGGCCAACTCATAGCGAACCGATGTACAACAGAAAGAAACACTTCCCGACATTGTGCCATGCCCAGCACTATGTCAGTGCTTCTCTTTTATTCATAGGGTTTTTAACAGCTGATTGTTTCCAGAGTGGGCTGCCAAGTCCTTCTCCTATTTTTTTTGCAGTGCTAAGGATTGAATCCAGGACCTCAGAGAACACAGAGCAGCACTCTACCAAATGAGCTAAACTCCAGCCCAAATTTGTATGTAATAGAACACAATTCCTAAATGTATAGTTCCATCAAGTTGATCACTCAAAACAGCAAACATACAATCACTCCTAGAAATAAGATATAGACCATTTCCATCACTCCGAGAAAGTGATGAGGTTCTTGTTCTCATTCCTAAAAATAGTCCACAGGTAACTGCTCTTTTGATTTCTATCACCCTAGGTAAGTTTCATTCTTCCTTACACTTCTGTGAGTGGAAATACAATGTGAATTCTTTTGTGCCTATTCTCTTTCTTTAAACAAATGACTTTGAGATTTTCCCATTTTGTTATGTATAAGAAGTTGAAGGGCTTTTTTTTGTTGATGTTGTTGTTGTTATTACTCAGTAGTATTCAACTGGATATCAATGTACCATAACTTATCAGTTCTCATATTAATAGAATTGCCTGCAGCCATAGCCCTGTGGCATCTGATCCCATCAGATCTCAGAAGCTAAGCAGAGTCAGGCCTGGGTAGTACTTGGATGGGAGATCGCCTGGGAACACCAGGTGCTGTAGGCTTAGGAGACAGACCCAGCAACCCACTCCCAAAAATCAATCCGCCATTGAAAACCCTATGAATAGCAGAGAAGCACTGACAATAGTGTTTTGCCTGTTGTAAGTAGGGTGGCTATGAGTCAGATACCTACTCCAGGGCACCTGACAACAACAACATTAATAGAATTATGGAATGCCTCTGATAAATTATTGTTGTTGTTGTTGTTAGGTGCTGTCAAGTCGGTATCCGACTCATAGCTACCCTCTGTACAACAGGGGAAACACTATTGTCAGTGCTTCTCTGCTGTTCATAGGGTTTTCAATGGCAGATTGATTTTTGGGAGGGAGTTGCCAGGTCCTTCTCCCAAGCCTACAGCTTCTGGTGTTCCCAGGAGGTCTCCCATCCAGGTACTAACCAGGCCCGACCCTGCTTAGCTTCCGAGATCTGACGGGATAGGATGCCACAGGGCTACAGCTGCAGGCTCTGGTAAATTAGTGTTTGTAAAACTATATTTTTATTTCTCTTGGGTAAATATCTAGGAATGAAACTATCCATAGGGCACACACATGTGTAACTTTGAAGGCAGTTATTGAGATGATTGTATCATCTGATATCCCCACTTGGACTTTATGTCTATGCCAATATTTGATGTCGATTTTTTGTTTTAGACATGCTGGTAAGTTACCAGTCTTCCCCAGATAACAAATTGATATTGAGCATCTTTTGTATGTACTGTTTTTTTTCCCTCATTTAGGGGTGTAGGTTTCCTCTGGCCTTGAACTTGTGAGCCTCCTGCTTCAGCCTCCTGAGTAGCTAGGATTATAGGCATGCACTATGGTGCCCTGCTCTTTTGCATGTAGTTAATATATATGCATTAAAACACTTTGCCCATATCTATTGGGTTGCTTGCCTGTTTATTGTTGATTTGTAAGCACTTCAAATGTTTTGTACAAAAGTGCCTTATCAGATATATTTATATTATAAATTTATATTATCATTATACTTATATGTATATTATAAATAATTTTCCATGTCCATGGCTCACCTTCATTTCCTTAAAATGGTTTTGATGATCAGAAATTTTAAAAAGTCAAGAAATCTAATTTAACTTTTCCATTTATCATTTGGGCTGGGGTTTAGCTTGGTTGGTAGCATCCTGCTCCACACTTTCTGAGGACCCAGGTTCTATCCCCAGCACCTCAAAAATGGGAGAAGGATGTGGAAACAATCAGTCATTGAAACCCAAGAAGGTCACTATGAGTTGGACACAAGTCGATGGCACCTAAGAACAATATTTATCACAAGATATTCTTCTGTCTTTTCTTTTATATGCTTTATTGTCCTTCCAATCTTTTTTAAAAATTAATTGAGCTGGGCATGGTGGCACACACCTGTAATCCCAGCAACTCAGGAGGCAGAGGCAGGAGTATCACAAGTTCAAGGCCAGAGGAAACCTACACCCCTAAATGAGACCAGAGGCAATCTGCTGGGCATGCATTTCAATGGTCCACCACTTGCAAAGCATGCAAACACGAGCCCCTGGGTTCAACCCCCAGTACCACAAGGAGAGAGAGACAGAGAGAGAGAGAGAGAGAGAGAGAGAGCGCTTTATGGTCTTACTATGTATTTGTTGGAAATGGTTTTCCTATTGAATTGATTTGGCTCCTTGGTTAAAAAACATAGAATATATGGATTTATTTCTTATCTTTTCTATTCTGTCGGTCTTCTTGTTGTTGTTAGGTGCCGTCAAGTCGGTATTCGACTCCTAGCGACCCTCATAGGGTTTTCAATGGCTGACTGTTTTCGGGATTGCCTGGGGAGTGGATTGCCAGGTCCTTCTCCCATTTTTGTGGTGCTGGGAATCGAACTCGGGACCTCAGAGACTGCAGCGCAGCACTCTACCCACTGAGCTAAACCCCAGCCCCATTTTGTCAGTCTAGTGGTCCATAATTATGCCCAAACACACTGTTTCTTGATTAACTGAGAATCCCAGCAAGTCTTGGTATCAGATGGTGCAAATCCATTCATGGTTTTTTCCAAGATAATTTGAGAATTTTACTTCATTACTTTTCTTATACATTTTAGATTCATTCTGATAACATTCTGGGGACATTTTATATTCAAACCATGACAGTAATTATTGGTTTTACTGATCTTTTCAAAACCAACATTTGCCTGCTTCTACTGTTGTTTTCTATTTTACTGCTCTTCAGTCCTCTGATTTTGTCCATTATACTTGCTTTGTGTTTAATAGTTTTCTTTTTCTTGATTCTTAATAGGAAGATTAGGTTGTTAGTTTTTCACTTGTCTTTTCCAACATCAGCATTTGCAGCTGGATAATTTCCTCCAATCTTTGCTTTAGTTATATTTCAAAATTTTGACATATTTGCATTACCATTCCTTTGAAATAATTAAAAAAACCTTTGTGGTTTCTTTATTTGACTCATGGGCTATTTAGGAATGTGTTGCTTAATTTCCAAATATAAAAATTTCCTCTATATTTTGTTGTTGATTTCAGTTTTGCTCAGAAACATACAATGTATGATTTCAATCTTTATATACATATTACAGTTTGTTTTGTGGATGATGATATCATATGTGAAGAATTTATATTCTTCAGTTATTGGGTATTAATGTCATTTTGGCCAAGTTGATTGATAGTACTTTATATGTCTTCTGTGTTCTTATGATTCTTTTCATCTAGATTTCCTATCAATTATTGACATATTGTTGTTGTTAGGTGCCATCGAGTCATGTCCTACTCATAGTGACCCTCATAAGGTTTTCAATGGCTGATTGCTCTGGGATTGCCTCAGAAGTGGACCGCCATGTCCTTCTCCCAATTATTGACATAGGACGGTTAAAATGTACTACCTCCAGTGTAAGTTTTTCCTTTAGCTCTGTCAATTTTCATAAATGTTGTACTGTATTAGGTACATAGACGTTTAATTTTTAAGTGAATTCCCTTTTTATCACTATGAAATATACTTCATGTCTCATGATATCTTTTGTCTGGAAGTTCATGCAATCTATTACAAATATAACCAGACCAGTTTATGTTTATTGTTTACATGGTGTATCTTTTTCAGTGATTCTACTTTTAATCTTTCCAGGGTCTTCATATTTAAAATGCATTTTTATGGGAAAAAGTACATCTAATACAAACATAACCACTCCAGTTTATGCCTACCTCAGTTTATTTTTCTTCTTATATATATATTTATTCTCTGGTTTAAGTCACCCAGACTATGGTACTGTGCTACGGTTGTTTAGTTTGTTACGTGCTGTGGAATAGGATCCAAGTCATAGTGACCCTAAGGATAGCAGAATTAAACACTACCCAACTCTGTGTCATGCACACAATCTTTTTATGTTTCAGCCCATTATTGCAGCCACTATATTTCTTCTCATTTTGAGTCATGTCACATTAGTAAAAAGAGGTCCCAGGGGCTTTACTCCATTCCTGTCATTAAGATCAACTCTCCTTTGAGGCAACTCTTCCCTAGTCGTTTCTTAAATGCTTTCCAGCCTCGGGGGAGGGGGGGTCATTTTCCTGTGCTATATCGGACAGTGCTTCTCTGCTATTCATAGGGTTTTCAATGGCCAATTGTTTCTGGTGTGGGTTGCTGGGTCCTTCTCTCTAGTCTGTTTCTGCCTGGAAGTTCAGCTGAAACCTGTCCACCATGGGTGGTTCTGCTGGTATCTGCAATACTGGTAGCATAGTTTTCAGCATCACAGCAACATGAAAGCCCCCACAGCATGATAAGCTGACAGACACATGGGGGATGATAGGAGTTAGCATGCTTTTATTTTTACTTACCTTTGCTTGAGGTTCATATGTGGTTGTTTCTTGGATTTCTGGGTTGGTCTCTTTGATAAGATTTGATACACCCTCTTCCTCTTCAAATATTCCTTTTACACCATTTCCCTCTCCTCTCCTTTGCTTCCTCAGTTATTTGTAGGTAGAATTATAGATATTACCCCATATATCTTGCTCTACTTTTTTTTCAGTTAGTTTTCCTCCTGATGTTTCAGTTTCAAAAAATAATAAACTCTTGAATTGTATTCAGGTGGCTGATTATTTTCTCTGCCGTGTCCAATCTGCTACTTATTCCATTAGATGAATTCTTCACTTTGACATTGTATTTTCATTACTAACATTTCCATTTGGTTCAAATAGTTTATAGTTTCCATGCATCTGCTAAAATTTCCCATTTAGTTTCATCTATTCCTCATGTTGAATGATTTACAGTTGGATTTTTAATACATTCATCACAGTTATGTAAAACCTTTTCCTGATGTCTGTAACATTTGGTGCACCTCCAGTACTATTTCTTTTCTTTCTTTCAAAAGTAAATTTTATGATATGCATTAGAAGTATGCAGTATGATGTTATGAGATAAACACAGGTAGATGAAAATGTTACAGTAGTGCAGCAAATTAATGTGCCCATCACCTCATATGTTCATTTTTGCTTGTGTGGCAAGAGTGGCTAAAATCTGCTCATTTAGTATGAATACCAAATAAAGTATATAGAAGAAGTGAGTATATAGATTAGAGTGCAGCATAGGAACTGTGAGTAATAAAATTATTCTGGATCTGGATCTATTCTCGTTGAGAGTATCTTTGCTTTACCCTGGCACATTTTCTTGATTTTTTATAAATCTCATAATCTCCCATTTTGTGCTATATTTTGTGTGTCAGAGAAGTAATACTATTTATTCCTCCAGAAAGTGCTTACAGCTTCTTCTAGGGCTTCGGGTATTGGGGTTATGGTTAATCCAATCTGTATCTGAGGCAGGTCTGAGCTCTGTTGCAGATCTAACTAGATTCTTTTCCCCATTGGCTCAGAATGCTCTGTTAACAGGCCATAGACTTTCTTCTAGGCAAGACTTGAGATCTGAGTATCTTCAAGATTCTAGAAATATCTTTATGTCTTATAACCCTGCTGCCAGATTTCCAAACTACTTATGATACCACTGTGAATTGTAGCCTAACTTCTTGTCATCTCTACCTTGCTGCTGAAGAAATTTCTTTATTCTCCACTTCCACCATTGTTTATTTGTTCCTAGAAACTGTCTTGCTGCCTCATCTCCCACCTTAGAAAGTTGAGTATAGTGCATTGGGTTACAGGCAGAAGTCCCTTGGAGGGATTTTTCTCCACTCTCCTTATGGCCCTCCACCAGCAGTGAACTACACCAGGCACCGGGTGGGGATCAGGGGGAAGAAGTGAGCTTAGATTTGCCCTGTGGTGGGCTTCTCAGGATCCCAACTTATTGCCTCATCCAATGTGCTGCTGTCCAGTTTGCTAATTTCTTTCTTATTTCTCTGTATTCTTATTTAGGATAGATTCTTTTCACTGCTTTTTGGTGTTTTCTGTAATTTTATCAGTTAGTTTTCTGGTTGAATTGGGTAATGATTGTTCTTTTCTTTCTTCCCTATTCATATTAGGAGCTTGCTGGTTTTCTAAGTTGAACAACTTTGCTTTTTTCCTAGCTCTCAATTGTTCATCTATTCCTCTCATGAGAGTTACTGTTTCCTGAGCTTTTGCATTTGTGTTTGCCTTCCTTCTTCCTTTGTGTATTGTTGTTAGGTGCTGTCGAGTCCTATCTGACTCATAGTGACCCTCATTGGGTTTTCAATGGCTGTTTTTTTCGGGATTGCCTCAGGAGTGGATTGCCACATCCTTCTCCCATTTTTGTGGTGCTGGGAATCAAACTTGGGACCTCAGAGGCTCCAGAGTGGCACTCTACCACCTGAGCTAAATCCCAGCCCCTACTGTTGTACTTAACATTGCTATGAGTTGAATACAGACTCAAGGGCACCTAACAACAATGACAAAGAGTCCTTTGTATGTAGATTCCTTTAAATATCTTCTGCAATGTAGGCTTAGTGGTCATGAATTGTTTGTTTGTGCTTGTGTATTGATTGTGATTGGCAGCTATTCCCTTTCCTCAGCAACTATTCCATGCTTTCCTAGCTTTTAGAGTTACAAATGAGAGGTTTGCTGTTATTTGATGGATTTGCCTTTGTAATGGAGTTGGCATTGTTTCTTTGTTGTTTGTTTGTGTTTGCAGCTTTAAAATGTTTGAATTGTTTCTTTGCTTTATTATCTTAGCTTAGCTTCTTAACTGTAATGTGAATTAGAGAGGTTTTTTGCTGGTCAAGTATATTCAGGGTTTAAATTCCTCTAACATTTGGGTATTCATTTGTTTCCCTAGATTTGGGGAGTTTTCTGCTATTATTTCATTGAATATATTTTCTATGCCTTTAGTTTTAGTCTCAGCTCTTTCTTCTGTACCAATGATTCTTAAGTTTGATCTGTTCATCATGTCTCAGAATTCTGGAAAGTTGTGGTCATGCTCATTTATTTATTTATTTTCTATTGGTGTCTGAGTATAGTATTTCTTCAACATTGTCTTGCATCCCTCATAGCCTTTCTTCTGGTTGATCTACCTTATTGGTGTTAATTTTCCATTGTCTTTTTCATTTGATTTATTGCATTTTCTAAATTTCCAACATTTCCATTTATTTTCGTTTTCAAGATCTCAATTTCCTTGCTGAATTTCTCATCCACCTTACTTAATTTCTTATATAGTCCTAAACTGACTCTCCTTCATTTCTTTCAGTTGCTTATTTGTATCTTTATTGAGGTCAGTAATCATTTTTAATTATTTATCCAATATATCAAGCATTTCAGTGTCTCTGTCTTCAGTTATTGAAGAGTTATGATGCTCTGGAAGAGTCATGTCATCCTGCTTCTTCATATGTCTTGTACTTCTGTGTTGTAATTTTCACATTTGTTGGGATGGTTATCTCTTCCCATTTTAATGGGAGGTCTTCTTAATGCACAGTCCTCTCTTGATAGCTTAATCTCCAATATCACTCAGAGAAGACAAATTGAACTCTGCTACAGCTATAACTCTAACCCAAACCCAATATGTCAATACAATTAAAACTTGATTAAATCCAACTGTTACTTAACAAATGACTATGGAAAAGAAGATGGTAAGATTCATGTAGAATAAGCTATGAAGTTAAAAATTAATTATGGCAAAAGTAAAAGCAATAGACAGATGCAATCAGGGGAGGAGGCAGGAAAGAAGGAAAAGAAAGAAGCAAAATTAAGTAGAGGAAAGGAAAATTAAAAGGAAGAAAGGAAAAATGTTTGGAAGTGGATGAGAAAAGAGCTGAAGATAACCAAAATCTGATTGCATAGTACAGAAAAATACATCTACAAAATGATATAAATATAACAAAAAAGAATAAAAGCACAAATATTGGAAGCTTTTTCTTTTGCAAATAGATTAGAGAAAAATAATATTAAAAGTCTAGTAAAAAGATAGCAAAGATACCATAGCTAAAAAAGTTAAAATTTAAAATTAAAAAAAATAAGAAAGGGCTAATTATTGCAGTGGGGATCAAGTCAAGATGGCGGACAGATAACACGTGCCTTCTCTCCCAGAGTAAAGGGAAGCCTCGATGAGGGGTTTAGAACTCACATTGAATATATAGAAACAGTGATAGTTTAGATTGGGAGACAGAGGATGACACTGGATGGACAATGAAATCGAGCATTTGGCTCCGGAGGAACTACACAGAGGTCAGTGGCAGGACCGCCATTCCTCCATTTCGCCTTCATGCAGAAGGCAGGATAGAATCCCGGAGACTTGGAGGGGACTTCGCCCACACACCCACGGGAGCTGGACCCAACACGGCATGCAACCTTGACATCACACAGTCACCCTGCCCGCGGGACACAAACTGCAAGTTTTCGGGTGAGTCAGTACGGAATCGCTCCCTCTCTCCTGTTGTGGCGGTGGGAAACCAGTGCCAGCGGTACACATCCAGAGATGAAACGCGGCTCCCTCCCTCCTGTTGTGGCGGGACAGTCATGCAGACACAATCTCCACAGACATACGGGCACACATATGCCTGGACCCCAGACACACCAGAGGGGATCCTAAGTCATCCCACTGCACTGTGGAGAGAGGTGAGGTCTGCGGAGGAGGCTGAGTGCCATGCGGACAGAGTGCTCCTTTCTGGCAGAGTCTTGCGTGACAATTAGACACAATAAGAACAGTTTCGAGTGCAATCGCTGTGCATGGCAGACCTACTACAGACTGTCTCGGGGGGGAGGGTTGAATATCATCCCACCCACAAGAGGATTTGGTCCTCCCAAGTGGTCTCCCAAGTGGGCGGAAAGCCGCACTGCGCCCCCACCCATATTTTTTACTTTTTGACACAGGGGCTTGCTGGGTTGCACAAACTGCCTCTGATCTCAAGCTTGTGGTCCTCCTGTCTTCACCCTCCAAGGAGCTAGGATTACAGGCATGCACCATCACACCTGACTAGAAGTGTTTTATATGTTTGTGCAAGCGTGTATGCATGGTTTTGTTTTTGTTTTTGTTTTGATTTTGTTTTTTTGTTTCTTGGGGTTTTTGTTTTGTTTTGTTTTGGTTTTTTTCTTGTTGTTTGTTTTTGTTGTTTTGTACAGAGGTTTGAAACCAGGGTCTTGTGCCTATTTGCTTTGTAGGTGCTGGACCGCCCTGCTGCGCCCCACCCATATTTTTACTTTTTGACACAGGGTCTCGCTGGGTTGCGCAAGCTGCCTGTGATCTTGGGCTTGTGATCCTCCTGCCTTCACCCCCAAGCTGCTGGGAATGCAGGTGTATACCACCGCACCTGACTATAAGCGATTTTATATGTGGGTGGGAGCGTGTATGCATGGTTTTGTTTTTGGTTTTGTTTTGATTTTGTTTTTTGTTTCTTGGGGTTTTTGTTTTGTTTTGTTTTGGTTTGGTTTATTGTTGTGGTTTGTTTTTGTTGTTTTGTATGGGGGTTTCAAACCAGGGTCTTGTGCCTATTCGCTTTGTAGGTGCTGGACCGCTGCGCTGCGTCCCCAGCCCATATTTTTACTTTTTGACACAGGGTCTCACTGGGTTGCGCAGGCTGTCTGTGATCTTGGGCTTGCAATCCTCCTGCCTTCGCCCCCAAGCTGCTGGGAATGCAGATGTATACCACCGTTCCTGACTATAAGCGATTTTATACGTGGGTGGGAGCGTGTATGTGTGAGTTTTTTTTTTTTAATTTTTATTTTCTTCCTTTCTTGTTTTACTCTCTTCCCTCTTTCTATTCTCCTTCTCTTTTTCTTATGCTATATATGCATCCTTGTATTAATTATTTTACCATCAGAGCCCCCACAAGTCTGTCAGTTTGCCGTGGGGGCTTGCATGTTGCGATGAGGCTGAGAGCTCTGCCACTGTAACCACAAACATGAGCAGGGTTATGCATGGTGGACAGGTTTTCAGCTGAGCTTCCAGACTAAGATAGACTAGGAGACTAGGGAGTAGGACCTGGCGAGCCACTCCTGAAACAACTAGCCATTGAAAATCCTATGGATAGCAAAGAAACACTGTCAGATATAGTGCTTGAAAATGAGGCGCCCAGGTTGGAAGGCACTCAAAAGACTACTGGGGAAGAGTTGCCTCCTCCAAGTAGAGTCTACCATGATGAAGGAAATGGAGTAAAACCCCAGGGTGCTCAACTTGATGATGTGGCACGGCTCAAAAGGAGGAGAAACACCTGTAAACATCAATTAATAATTGGAACATGGAATGTATGTAGTATGAATCTAGGCAAATTAGAAATTGTTAAAAGAGAAATGGAGCGCATAAACATTGACAGTCTAGGCATCAGTGAGCTAAAATGGACCCGCATAGGCCATTTTGAGTCAGACAATCATATGGTCTACTATGCTGGGAATGATAAACTAAAGACAAATGGGGTTGCATTCATCATCAAAAAAGATATTTCAAGATTTGTCATGAAATACAATGTTGTCAGTGATAGAATAATATCCATATGCCTACAAGGAAGGCCAGTTAATATGACTATTATTCAAATTTATGCACCCACTACTAAGGCCACAAATGAAGAAAGGGAAGACTTCTATCAGCTTCTGCAATCTGAAATAGATCAAACATGCAATCAAGACATACTGATAATCACTGGTGACTGG
>VMDO01015414.1:0-42005 GCA_007922755.1 Pedetes capensis | reverse complement strand
GCACACATTCTATCATTGAGCTACACTCTAAGAGAGAAATTTTTAAATAAATGTCTTATGCAAAAATAAGAATGTTGCAATGCTGTCTACTAGTGTAAATGGCAATGAATTGATCTGTCCAAACTCATCATCTGTAGGGAATTATCTGGACACCCTCGATATGGACCAGGAGGGTGCGAGGGCCAAGGCCCACTCTGTCTGGGCTGAGGCCTGGCACCTCCCCAGATTCTGTCCTGTGTCTGCCACCTCTGGTTACCCTTAACCCAGGAACCTGGACTGGGACCTATTTGACTCCCTAAGAGCTAATCTACCTAAGTCCCAGTTCACCTTTCACTGCAGTCTCTCCTTAACCTATTACCTTTTCCATCAAGTGATTTAAGATGGCCCCCAAACAGCCCAGCTCTGGTGTGGCCTTTTTCAGTCTGATTGGCCACCTAGAGCTATCCAATTGGTTATTAAGGAGAGCTCAGTGATTGGTCCAGCCTGCACCTAACCCCCCCAATTGTAAGTGAACTTTTCCAAGCCCTCACATGGAGAGCTGCTCCTCCTGGCATGAGCTGCTCTCTGATTGGTTGCATCCTGGTCCACACCTCCACCTAGGGTGTATGTAAGCAGACCACTGACTACCCAAAGTGTCCTTTCTTTCTTTCTTTCTTCCTGACCACCTTGATTCTGGTTGTTACATTTTACACCTGACTTCGCCGCTTTGATCGTCCAGACCTTCAGTCAAGCCGCTGTGCTAGCGAGGAGGTGAGAGGAGAAGACGACCAGAGAGAGGCAACATCACCGGACCTTCGGCGTAGCCAGTGAGGACATCAGAGCTGTTTGTTACTCTGATACAGAGCTGTTATTCCATCCTAACAGCAGTAATCTGTGCTGTCGGCTAGAAAGCTTTAGGCTCTCCTGCAAAGGAGCAACAGGATTTAACAGCAATTAGTTCCTGCAACAGGAACTAATAAAGTTCCTGTTTGTTTTATATAAGCAGGCCTCCTGATGTCCTTCTTGGCATCACTGACCAGCTGTTGCTCACCCCCAAGGGTCTCCAAGGGTACTGGTGTTGTGGTGAAGCTCTGTGATCTTTTGCTGGGCTGGAGCAGACACCAACATCTTGGCGCACAACATGGGGCACAAACCTATGACCCTGGGATTAAGAGTCCCATGCTTTACCGACTGAGCTAGCTGGACTAATGGTTAGATGATTGTTGGCTGGTCCAACAATCATCTAGTCACTCTTGACATCCACAGAGTGCATTTATGAGACAGCTGCCCAGAACTAGTGGAGATGGGGCACACCCTGTTCCCTCCATTGCGACAGCTGTCCTCTCCTGCCACTACCACTAAATTAGTAAAAACTAGACCTGGGCTGGGATTTAGCTCAGTTGGTAGAGCACTACTCTGTAGTCTCTGAGGTCCTGAGTTCGATTCCAGAACCACAAAAATGGGAGAATGACATGGCAATCCACTCCCAAGGCAATCTTGAGGAAAAAAAAAAAATACAGTCAGCCATTGAAACCCCTTTAAGTGTTGCTATGAGTCGGACATGACTTGATGGCACCTAACAACAACAAAGTATAGACCTGGAGGTCCAAGTTCAACAGAAGGAATATCCATAGTGCTCCACAAAGAGCCCTTTCACTTGTATTTTTTTTTCCTCTATGGGTCACCGTGTGTGTGTGTGTGTGTGTGTGTGTGTGTGTGTGTGTGTGTGTGTGTTTCAGAAATAGTACATGAAGGATGGGAAATTAAATGTTTGTGGAGAAAAAGCAGCATTTTAGTCCTCAGAGTTCTATTCACCTGCTCTCTTACTTTTCTAGGCTGTGAATGTACTCTGAGGCTATTAAAACCTATTCCTAATGATTTTTTTAAAAAAGGAGGACCAAAGATTCTTTCCCAATATTCCTGTGTCTGACAACAAATACCTAAACACCCTAATTTTCATTTTTTATTTCCTCTAGAACTGACAAAACAATCCTACTCATATTTGTGGAGGAAAGGAAAAAAACCTCTGCCCTGAATTCTGTGTTGGGAACATAGCAAGACAAAAAGCTACCTGGGCTAGCCTGTTTCTCCAGGGCAAGACATAGGGGGTAGGGGAAGGAGTCTGGGCTTGGGTGGCTGCTTTAAGAGTCTGGCTCCCTGGTGTGGGAGAAGGGAGGGGTGAGGAGGATAGGAGTCCCATTTAGCTCACAGACAAAAAGAAACCAGGAAGTAAGGAGAAATTATTACAGGCTGTACATAGCTCAGGATGTTAAAGGCAGTAGCCTCCGCAGGTTGGTTATTCATTAGCAGAAAGGAAAGAGCAGTTGGGCTCAGGGCTGGGGAAAGGGCAGGAGCAGACTTGAAGCAGGGAAAGAGCTGCTGGCGCCGGCCAGCGGAGGAGATTGCACTTGGAGTTTGCACTTGGAGTAGCTTTCTCTCCCTAACTTTTTCTTGGGACAGAAGACGAGGTGGCTGTTTTCTCTTCTCTGATGCTTGTATAAAGAAAGTCTTGGTTTTATTTCATTTTTGTTGTGAGATTCCTAAGCAGACAGGAAGAAGAGGCATCTTTCCACAGAATAGCTGCCCAGTCCTCACTTGAATTGGCCCTGGGTAGCAGCTACAACCACAGAAAGCCAGACAGTGAGTCTCTCCTGGCAGGGTTTGCTGTGACCAGATCTGCTGGACTGTTCTGAAAAAGGACTCTGCACACTCTCCAAAGTATGGTGAGTCAGAGCTGATTTCAAAGTTGCCTGGTGGAGGAAGAGAAAGTGGATCTACAGAGCCTCGGGGGAGAGGGAACCCCTCACCCCTTCTCCCCACCAGGACACCATGGGCAACATCTGTCTGAGGCTCTGGGCATACTTGCAGCCCTGTCTCCCCTGCTTGTTCCAGGAGGCAGATAAGCCAGTGGTGATTGAGAATCCAGGGGCCCATTATCCCCCTGAAGCTCCCAGGTCACAGAAGCAGGAATCTGAGAGAAGCAGCCATGGTCGCTACTTCGTGGCTCTGTTCGATTACCAAGCTCGTACAGCAGAGGACCTTAGCTTCCATGCAGGCGACAAACTCCTAGTCCTGGACACTTCCCACGAGGGCTGGTGGTTGGCCAGACCTTTAGAGAAAAGGGGAGACGGCTTCAGCCAGCAACTGCAGGGCTACATTCCTTCTAACTACGTGGCTGAGGACCGGAGCCTCCAGGCAGAGCCGTGAGTAGTCCAGACCCAGACTCTTTCCTTTTTTTTTTTTTTTTTTTGAGTACTAGGGAGTGGATGGGTCGAATCCAGAGCCTCATGCATACTTTTTTGTAACTCTCTAAGGGGTGGGTGGTGTGTTTTCCTTCTTTTGGATCTACAACCTCCTAATCTCTGGAGTTGCCTAGAGAGTACATGGAAGTACTGGTGAGAACTCACTAACTGAAACATATCTTTGCTGGAAAGTGAGAGTGAAATTGTCAGGCAATTGTTGAAATGACTTTTATTAAAATATGCATAACCACAGGCTCTGGGTGCATTTTCATAAATGTAAACAAATAGTACATTTAGTGCTGGACCTCTCCTTTAAACTCACTTTAAAAACAGAACTGCAGGTAAATCATAGGACTCCCCTAAGCTGTACTTTCAAATCTCAAGTCCAACTTATTTTTTTATATCAATTAATTAATTAATTAATTAATTATCTTTTTGCCTTACAGGGGGGCTGAACCCAGAGCCTCGTGCATAGTTTGCCTATGCTCTACCACTGAGCTACATATACTCTCAGCTCCTTTTTAAATTTTTTTATCTCGAGACAGGGTCTTGCTAAATTGTACAGGCTGCCTCTGGCCTCCAACTCCCAATCCTCCTGCCTCTACCTCTTGAGTCCCTAAGATTATAGGTGTGCACCTGGCTTTTTTGTTTTGTTTTGTTTTAACGTTTGAAGCATTACTCTGAAATGCTAATCTTAATCTTTTTCATCCTGATAAACACACACACATAGGCTAGCCAACGTAGAAGATGATATTTAGAACAGGCATGTCTAACCTAAAGCCCACAGGCCTCATGCAGCCCAGAACAGCTAGTAATGCAGCCTCAAAAAATCTTTTAACATTATGTGTATTTTAGTGTTAATTTTATTTGTGACCCCTCTTGTTTTGTATATGTTCTAACTGTGTTACATAATTTATGTATGGCCCAAGACAATTCCTCGTTACTAGAGATGGCCCAGGGAAACCAAAATGTTGCACACCCCTGATGTAGACAATTACAATTTTTCCAAGGAAATCATGACAGAGACATTTTTCTTTAAATGCACAGATACTGAGATATGCTACTAAAATCATGTCTTTTGGTTGTTATGATTAAAATTGGCCATATACAGATGGTAAGTTTTTGTAAGAAAAAGAATGGCAACATTTTTCCAGAAGAGAACACTAAGATTTTACTCTGAAAAAAAGAAAAAAAGATTTTATTCTAGTATTTGAATAGATACTATTATTTTATAGCAGAGTAAAAGAGGAAACTTTATGTACTTATTCATACCATCCACTCATCCATCTGTTCATCCATTCAATTGCCAGGCACAGTAGTGGGTATGATGAGTGGGGAAGGCAGAAAGGTTATACTCACAGTATTGTTTGTTGTTAGGTGCCATCAAGTTGGGATTCGACTCATAGTGGTCCTCATGGGGATTTCAGTGGCTGATTGGGGATTGTTTCAGAAGTGGATTGCCATGTCCTTCTTCCGTTTTTATGGTGCTGGGCATTGGACTCAGGTCCTGAGAGAGTGCAGAGCTGCACTCTACCATTTGAGCTAAACTTCAGTCCTTGCTTATGGTAGTTGAATATAAAGTGGATAAAATACAGTCTTGACAGTGGGTACATGGGGTCTGATGGGTTAGGAAGCAAGTGGAGACTGTAGTTGGCTCCTGTCTTCTTGGTGTCTTGTTCCAATGAAACCTGAGACTAGGAACATCATTCAAGAAATGGACTCATTTTATAGAATGGTTTCTTAGTGGAGGAATCTTGGGAAATTCACTCTGTTCTTATGTCAGTGGTTTTTCTTTTTATGTGCACTGCAACATCCCTTATTGTCTCAGGATCTCAGTAATAAGATGTTGAGGCACAGTCATGGGACATCATTACTGGTTTCCAAACTCATACATCCAGATAGGAAGAGTATTTTGTAATTTTTGAGATTCTTTCCAATACCAAGAGACTATAAATGTTAAGAGAGGTCATAATTTTTGCCCAAATAAGAATTAATTGAAATTTAGACTTTTGGTAAATAGAATTGATTAATGCTCAAATAAGAAAATCACCAGAGTGAACATTTTTCCTTGATAATCTGCATCTTTTCTTATTCAATTTTACATAAAAATGCATGGGCAACATCTAAGGCACACGTAAAAAGTTAGAAAAGAAAATATCTTTTCTTATTTATTATATACTTGCTTATGTGCATTTATGTCTTTTTACTACTTCATGATTTCTATGAAATGTATGACATTATATTTATTTTATGCTTAGCATAATATATACGTAATTATTATATATACTGTAATGTTAATATTTACTGCATTCAATTAATAATCTAGTGGTATTTAAATATATTTGATTTTTTCACCAGCTTAGAGCTTGCTTCCTAGAGCCCTGGATTTCCTGATGAACTGGGAACACAAACTCCCACACTTCATATATAGTATATTAGCTATATTCATCCTTGATTGAATTATCAATCCAAAGGTTATCATGTCTTTGGTAAAAGGGTTGAGCATGGTTTCCTTACTAGATTATCTTTGCCTATGAATACAAAATAAGGCAGCTAAAGTATTGGGTCAATTTTTCCATTCTCAGAGGCCATCTGTAGCCCAGAATACTCTTTTCCCTCTAACATAACTCCTAACCTTTCATCTTGGAATTGGTTCTCAGCAAATTCATTTGTCACTACCAAACCTAGATCTCTATTTAGCTTCCCCACTGGAATAGAGTGTAATGCTAGAAGATGCTGCTACACTGGCCCCTGCCAGGCCCGGCTGCTTATTTCCTTCTAAGTCTACATAGAGACTTCACCTGTGAACTCAGGTTCTTTTCACCATTTTGCTAAATTTGTTTAGAACTTTAGTGCAAGTGGCAAGTGCTCTAGGTTCCTACTCCATTTCAAAGAGAAGTGGATTTAACTTAGCAATTTTTGGAATGAGAGAGTTCAAAAGGCCCACACAGTGCTTTACTACATCATACAGAAAGAACTTCTCAGTATCTTTTCTTAAACGAGTTTTGTCAAACTTATACTTCATTTTTCCTTGTGAATACTGTGAAAATTAATGTGGTTAATTGAGCTCAATAACTAGAACTGAGAAAAGATTATTGTTTATATTCACTTATGTTAGCTCAGTTGGTAGAGTGCTGCTCTGTGCTCTCTGAGGCCCTGGGTTCAATCCCCAGCACTGCAAAAATGGGAGAAGGATGTAGCAATCCCAGAAAACAATCCACCATGAAAATCCTATGCTTAGCAGAGAAGCACTGATGTAGTGCTGGGTATGGCACAGTGTTGGGGACTGTTTCATTGTGTTGTACATAGGGTTATTCTGAGTTGGACCCAACTAGACAGTACCTAACAAAAACAACATGTGAGATCAGTAGGCTATGAAAAACTGATGAAAGCTGAGTCATCTAATTCCTAATTAGAACAGTTTAATGCAGTATATATTAGTGTTCCTCTGTTTGTGTCTTTATTCTTGACTTACATTAGTAAGAAAACTGTGCAAGCATTTCTGGAGTTATTAGTGCCATGGAAAATCAGTTGAAGGTTTTAGATTTTGGTTTTTAACTTCTTCTTTTTTTGTACTTGGAAGTACAGATGTTGCGAAAAGAATTAGACTATTGTTAAAGGAAACAAATTCACCAATGAGTTATTACACCACTTGGAAATGCTTTAACTTTTCTAAATAACTCATATTAAGTGATACAATAAACTAATTCTTAAAGAATTTTATGTCTTTGAAGAACCATTGTATTTATATTATTTCAGTTTGAATTTATTCCTAGACCTTTTTATAGATGGACATTTGTCATCAACATCTTCAACACAGACTCCTTCAAATACCCTATTTTTAGTCTTATTTCTCTGCTGTCTCTTTAAATATATTACTATTTTTTGTGTGTGTGTGGTTCTTGGGGGCTGACCCCAGGGCTTCACACATAACTTTGCAAGTGCTCTGCCACAAAGCTACACCCCAAGACCATTTTTTATTTTTTGTTTTGAGTCAGGGTCTCCCTAAATCATGCAGGCCGTCTGTGGCCTTGAACTCGTGATTCTCCTGTTTTTACCATCTGAGTTGCTGGGATTATATGCATGCACTGCCACACCTGCCTCATTTACTAACTATTTTTAAAGATATAGTTAAAGTTCACTGAGAAAATAATGACATGGTAATTATGTATAAATCTTGGAGCTAAGGAAAATTGCTTTATATTCCATTGTTTTATTGTAAAAAATTCAAACATTGCAATATGTTGATGAAAGGTAAGATGATAGGCAATCGTTTAATTTATTGTTGTTGTTAGGTACCATTGAGTCAGGTCCAACTCATAGCAACTATCATAGGGCTTTCAATGGCTATGTTTTTTTTTTAAACCTATTTAGCTGCATCTTAGGGGCTGTCCGTGCAGTTTTATATGAAATTGTACTAGCATCAAACACGGGGTCAGTTCAATATTCTGGAGAGGGGATTGGTGGGAGGGGCCCAGCAGCTGCTAATTTCCGCTTTATGAACTTGACCACACAGTCCAAGGGTAGTAGTTAGGATAACCAATTTGACTCTCCTTTGCAAGTTGCAGATTCTTAAGTTATGATAACAAAAATGAAGTACATTGCTGCAATTCTAACTCTATAAGCTTCTCAAAGGCATAAATTAAATTTCCATTAAAGGAAAAACAATCAGAGATTGGGATGAAACTCAGTGATAGAGTATTTGGCAGCCATGCCTGGGGCCTCAGGTTCCATCCTCAACACTGCCAGAAAAAAAAAAGTCAAATCACTAGAGTAATCTCTGAATATTATCTTCCATTAGAATCCATATCTATTTTGGAGCCATGGCACATGTCTATAATCCCAACGATTCAGGAGGTAAAGGCCGGAGGATCGCAAATTTGAGGCCAGAGGCAGCCTGTGGCTCAAAGTAAAAAATTAAAAAGTGGGCTGAAGGTGCAGCCCAGTGGTAGAGCACTTGCCAAGTATGTGCGAGGTCCTGGGTTTAATTCAATCCCCAAGTACTGAAAAAAAAAAATCCACATCTTTTTGTATCATATTCTTATGTATGGTCTTACATGGAAACCAATAATTTTGTCTTGAGTCCATTCCATTAGCCTGGTATAGTGGTGGGTGAATGACTCAGCAGAGTCAAAGGAATTAATATTTGCTTTGCTGGGTGTATAACTTGGCTTTATGTTAAAATTGTCTCAACACATATGGGTGGAACTATAAAGAGTATGTAGTTTCTCTTTGCCTGCTAAACTTGAGGATGGCATACCTTTGTGTATAGGACAGCTAGAGGAGCCACAAGAACTATGGTGTTTTTGTATCTCTTGTTAGCACTTCAGCAGAAGCAGCACCGAAGTAGTTTGTAGAGAATGTTACTTCTCTACCACTTAAAGGTAGACTCGTATTCATTCTCTCTCTCTCTCTCTCTCTCTCTCTCTCTCTCTCTCTCTCCCCCTCCTCTCTCTCTCTCTCTCTCCCTCTCTCTCTCTCTCCCTCCTCTTTCTCTCTCTCTCTCTCTCTTTCTCTCTCTCTCTCTCTCTCTGCCTGATCACCATTTTAGGGGCTCCCTTGCAAATTAAAACAAGAATAAATATTTGTAACTTGTAATTATGCTTACAGGATAAAAATGTTAGGATGGTCTGAACTATAAAGGTAATGAAATTTTTCTCCATCCGTTGAGGGCATATTTTCCTACCTGTGCTCCTCGTTCAAGTGTTAGATGAGGGTTCCTTTAAGATTTTATGTAATCCAAGGTCATTGGCAGTCTCTGACTTGAAGGAAGCATGGTGGAATAAAGTGGCATATTCTCAGAAAGATTGTCACATCACCATTTTAAAACAGAAATGAGGCTTCACTGTTTGGTGATTTTAATATTGCTGAACTTTATAATTATCAAATACAAGTTGTACATAGTATTCTTAGTCATTTTCAACCTATATGTTCTTCAGTTTCTTTCTCAGCTGGGGTATGAAGCTAGATTTTGAATCTTAAATAAGTCAAAGATAAGCAATGCAGTTTAAAAATTAAGCTGGGCACAGTTGTGCATGTTTGTAATCCCACTTACTTGGGAGGCTGAGGCAGGAGAAACACAAATTGTAGGCCACAGGCAGCCTGAGGAATTTAGTTGCTGAGACACTATCTCAAAACAAACAATAAAAAAGGAACTGGGGTTCGACTCAGTGGTGGAGGTCTTACCTAGCAAGTGTGAGACCTTGAGTATAATCCCTAGATACTGAAAAAAAATTTTTAATCAAAATTACTGTTATAGAAAAAGATATCAGAATATTCATAATCTGATCTGCCATAATAGATTTTATCTACCTAGGGTAAATAGGTCACTAGAAAGTCATCAGTTCCACAACTGTGTAAATTATTTCTTTTCCTTTGTGTACGTTTTCAAAGCATACTAAATGCATGTAATGCATGTAATGCATTGAAATCCATGAAATGAAAGTAATATATTTTCAATTCTCCTCTAAGATAAGCTGTGTTTCAGTATTATAGTTTTAGAAACTAAGCAAAAAAAAAAAATATATATATATATTCTGATGGGCTGGGGTTTAGCTCAGTTGGTAGAGTGCTGCTCTGCACTCTCTGAGGACCCACGTTCCATCCCCAGCACCACAAAAAAGGGAAAAGGAAGTGACAATCCACTCCTGAAGCAGTCTGGAACCAATCAGCCATTGAAAACCATATGAAGGTCTCTTCTATTGGCTTCAAGTTAGTTTGGTTTTGTTAAAGTGAATTCATTTAAATGCTTGTGTTGTCTCTGTTGATATGTCCTGATGTTCCTTTTTTACACATAGAAGTTAAGCATCTCACCAAACTGATGTTGTCAAAGTAGATACAACATCATGTAAAGTAGGGTTTTTTTTTTTTTTTTTTTAGCAACTGCTATGTACCATGCTCTTTAACTTGTCTTGTGACTCTCAAAAAAGGAAAATAATTAACAATTGCTTCAATTAACCAGTTGTTAGCTCAAAAATATTCTGTTTGGATTTTCTAACTACCAATAATATCATGAGAATCTATATGCTCAGTAAAACTTAGAGCAACTTTTGGGTTCTTCCAATGGATAACTTAACGAGTTCCAAACATTAATGCCATAGAATTTTAATTGAAATATAATGCTGGTTGCTCTTTTTTTTAAATCTGTGCTGTGATATGCTTTAAATCACAGGATATAGGCTTAAAGGCTCTGGATTTGAATCTGGCTGTCATGACTAATGACTTAGCTATGTAACCACCTATAAAAAAGGAACAATAATCTCATTTGCCTCACAGGATCATTATATGACATAAGTGAGACTCCTTGTACAGAAAGGGTATAATTCAAAGAACCTGACACATAGTAAGGGTTTGATGGATGCTATGGGTTCTTTAACCACTTTTCCTTTGATTCTGTCTAAATGGATCATACTTTGGACACTTCCGTTCCAGTCTAAGCTCATAATATTCTTTCCATATAGCAGGTCTCCTGCACTCTGAGAGTATTTCATTTTAGGAGAGTTCCTTACTGTCACTCACCTGCAGACTTGGTCTTCAGATGGACTATTTTGTCTGCAGTAAGCCACCCCTTCCACTTCGTTTCCTGCCCAGTTATAAAATCATCCTTCAGGCCTCACCGTTTTTGTCCTTTTCTCCTCGAGCATTTCCTAGCATTCTACACTACATTGGGGGGTTCAGCTTAGAACCTTTAGCATCCTTTGACATTATTGCAAATTTGTTTTCTATAAAACTGTAAGCTCTGGAGTGGTGAGAAATAGAGCCATTGCCTTGCCCCTGAGCTTGATGTGGTACCTAGGCATAAGTACTGGTTTGATAAATGAATAATTAAATGGATGATTGCTACAAATATCAAGCCTTTTAAAAGAGCAGTTGACATAGCCACCTCTTCTTCAACTGTTCCTGAGTTTTTTTCCCTATTATGAAAATATATGTTAAAGTCATAAGCCGTTATGCATTCATCTCTCAATAAATTGTTTGTACTTTAATTTTTGATTAGACTCATAGTCATAATAAAATAATTTCCATGCTCCCAGAAACCAGTTGTCTAATCAACCCTGGGGGAGAAAATACTTAGGGGGTCACAGACTTATTCAAATATTCTTTATTATGTAGAATAAATATCAAGCCAGGAACACACAATAAATCTCATGGAAATGACATCTAAAAATCATACACACACACACACACACATTGAACTATACCATAGTTATATTCAAAGTAGAGGAATTACATTGGTTAGAGCTTTTAAGTAGACAGCAAACCAAAACCCAATTTACAAAATTAATGTTGTGAGGCCAGACTTGTAATTTCAGTTTTTATGATCGAAATACATAACTTCAAATTAGTATGGATATGAAATATTTCAGCTTGTATATGCTGAAAGTTTGATTCTTTGGTGAGGATTAATAGAGTTTCACTGTTACCTTCTACAACATTACCAAACAAAAAAATTATATCTTCTTTTTGTAATTTTCTTATTAATTAACTGCTAATTTCTCTGCAACATTCTCTCTAACTCCTACTTCCTAACACTGAAAGCATTGAGTCACTTTCTCTTGGGAAGGTAGTTATGTAAATTAATAGCAGCTTTAATGGTAGTTCAGGGTTCCTTATAGCTATTTTCCCAAGGCCTGAAACTTTAGTATTAGTTTATGTGGCTGTTTCTTTGAAGATTAATGTAACAGAAGAATTTTCCTAAAATGCATAGATGTAAATATAGATCATGTGATCTGTATTACCCAGCTTATTGCTTATTTGGCTAAATTTATATGCTATAATACACTATCTCTCATGTAAGATCTTTCTATCATGATGTCATTTTTGGATGTTCTTCTGTTTAAAAACTGAGCAAATTTGCATGTTAGAGACTTTAATGTTTTTATTTATGTCTTTTTAAAATTCATATGACATTTTATAATGTTTTTTAATTCAGACTAAATTTCTCAAGTAGAATTATTTCCATAATATCTGTGTCTTCTGGGGGCTAAAATGAAATGCAGTTACTAGGGACTTTTGAATTTTATACTATGTGTATAATTTGAAAGGAATTTAGAATCTTATATTAAAAATATTTCCATTAACACAAATATTGTATACTGCCTTGGCAGCTTGATTTTGGTGGATCAGAAGAATCCTATATGGTTGCTCTATAGGGCCAGTGTTGTTTACAGATTTAAGGTCACTGTAATACTATTCTAATGTCACATATATCTTTTTCTGAATATTAATCAACTATGACATACCAAGACACCATTCTGCAGGTCCCAGCATTGTGTTACCTCCAAATCTGCTGCCCAAGAATTATTTCTGGAGTATCCTTATGAAACTTCTGAGAATCAGTATTCAGATAACTTTCTCTAAAGTCTTTACAACATTTCTGATCATTGAAGAAAATGATTTCTAGGAGTGCATGTACCCATTCCACAAACTTTGTGTACTTATCTATCAAAGGCACTGTTTTTCTATCATGAGAGCTATAAAAATTAGCAAGACATTGCTTCTTCTCTGGAGAATTTTATAGTCTCAAGAGGTAAGACTGAAAAAACAAGAATGTTACGTCGATACCCTTCAGTAGAAGACCTCCAGGAGCACATCTGTAGTGGTGTGCAGGGAAGGAGAACATATACTCTGAAGTAGAGGAGAGGATCATTTCAGTAAGAGGGCATTAAAAAGTACTCTTAACTTTGAAGGTGTAGTTTTGGGGAGAGTTTAAGGAAGCAGGGCTTTTCCCTGAATGTTGGGAAGTGGAGATAAGTGTATGATTGGGTATCAGTAAATCTTGTTGAGAGGGAGAGAAGACTAGTTGGAGATGGAAGCTGCAGTTGGTGAAGAAACAGCAGTCACTTAAGTGAGACAAGAGAGATGGATGTTTCTGGTTTTGGTGGTTGGACAATGTCCATGTTTTTGTGGATATTCAGACCTGGTTATGGGGTGATCTGATCTTGTTTTTGTCTTGATCCATCATGGTCACAGAGTGGCCTTGTCTAATGTTGATGTTCTGTGGGACTGTTTATGTTCAACAGGGGAATGCCAGGGCCCAGCCATACATACCTGGCCAGCTACTGGATACCAGGGGCTTCTTTTCATTTTCTCAGCATAGACAGAGGCTGATTAGTGCCATGGGAGTAGCAGAAGCTGTCTGTAATGAACACTTCAAAAAGTAGCTGTTTAATGCATGGATGAAGAAACTAATACATGGGTGAATGGCTACAGAATTAGAAGAGATCAGTCCTGATATGGAGGAAGTCAGACTTTTCTTTCAGGGTTCAGCTCACATGATGCTCCTCCTAGAAATAATTCATAATTTATTCTTCCTATGATTTTTCATATTGGTAGGAGACCAATAGATTATAATTGACATTTATTGAGGGCTTATCATTGTGTTACCCAAAATACAAATAACTTTACTTTCATTGTCTAATACCTTACAACACCCAATAAAGTAAATACTTTTATTATCATCATTTGTGGTTGTGGAGGGTAAAGCTAACTAAACTCCCCAGCAAGAGGGCTTAATTTTGTTTCATGACATTGGTAGGAAGAGTAGGGAGGTGAAGGTTCACATGAATAAAGACTCGAGAAGACTTAGGGGAAAGGAAATGACAAATATTTTGTGTACCTTCAATGTGCCAAATACACAAAATCAGTTTAATCCTTATATCTCTTCATGAAATGTTTTCTTATCACTGTTTGTAGGGTTGGAAATTTTAAACTAAAATGAAAAAGATTCTAGAATATCTTATCTGGAATGTAGTAGAGGCAAACTAAAAATTTGATGAAAGAAAAGAGAAAGACTGGAATAAAAATATATGATTTGTATCAGGTAAAGCATTAAGGGAAACATTTATTTCATACAGTGATTTTTGATGGATGTGGAGGGAATGGTTAAAGCAGAAAGGAAGATAAACATTCAATTTTAGACATGCCAAAGTTGAAGTCCTAGTAGGACATATAATGAAAATGTCTAGGAGAAATTTAGAGACAGAAAAGTCAAGATAAAGGAGCAAGTCTATCCTATAAAGATGGATTTTGTTTTTATTTTTATTTTTTCCCTAGTACTCTGGGTGTCAAACCTAGGGCTTTGTGCAAGCTGGGCAAGTACTCCACCTCTGAGCTGCACTTCCAGCTCCCATTTTAATTTTATTTTTGAAACAGGGTCTCACTAAATTTTCACAGACTGCCTCTGGTCTCAGGGCTGGGATTTAGCTCAGTTGGTAGACTGCTGCTCTGCAATATCTGAGGTCCCAGGTTCAATTCCCAGCACCAAAAAATGGGAGAAAGACATGGCAACCCACACTCAAAGCAATCCCCAAACAATCAGCCATTGAAAACCCTATGAGGGTCACTTTGAGTCAGATATGACTAGACAGCACCTAACAACAACAACTCTGGCTTCAAACTCAAGATCCTCCTTCCTCTGTCTCCCAAGTTACTGGGGTTACAGGTGTGCACCATGGCACCTGGCTTTTAAAAATGGATTTTGAAGTCATTTACCCAGAGGTATTAAAGATGTCACAGGAACATAAAGGCCACAGAGTGTTGTACGCTTCATAAGCATTATAAGAATCACGGAATGAGAGTCTGAGATATAGGAAAAGGAGGAAAAAGACCAAATCTTTGGAAATACCCATAAGTTAGCTAAGTAAATGTGCCGTATAGGTTGTGATAATTGCCCTGTTCATCTACACTCTTGGGTACTCTCCTGATACATGGACAATCATCTTGATCAATTGACTTGCTTTGACCAAACATGACAAAAGCAGAGACTTGGAAAGAGCTTGAATGTTGAAGTTTGCTTTCTCACTGCTCTTGGAGTTCTACAGCTATCATGAAAAAACCTAAGCTAACCTCCATAAGCATGGGAGAATGCAAAGAGAGCCCCTACTGGTCCCAGCTAACTCACCAACCTGCTGAAGACTCATGGTTAAGCCCAGGTAAGATCATAGGAGCTCATCTCAAATCATTCACCTTGAGATCTATGAGCTAACTAAATAGTGATGAAGCAAAACTTTAATATAGTGAAGAAGAGCCACACAAGGAAAAAAATGAAGAATTCATAAAGGAAGAAGAAAAACAAAAAGCATCTTTGTCAAAGCAGGAAGACAGAATATCAAGAGGGAGGCTTGGGGTCAAATGTTAAAGAAAGGTCAAAGTAATGAGGAAGAGGAAAGGACTATTAGGTTTTCTGAATGGTTATTCATGGCAATAGAAAGAAGTTTTATAAAATTGTGAGGGGTGACAGCATGCAATAAAGAGAAAGACTTATAAGGTGGCATTGCGTTTTCTCTCTGGGACTTTGCACTGGGAGATTTAGGCTGGGTTAAGTTTATTGTAGGTAGGGGTAGGAGAATAAGGTCTAGCCTGAGAATTAGAGCTGATGGAAAGCAAAAGCCAAAGAGAAAATGAAGTCCAGCTGCCTCAATGTATAAGCAGAGTCTGCATGGAATTAAAGGTCTAAGTTTGGCTAAGACATACAAAATATTTCATCCTTTCTAGGATGTCAAAACTGGTAGAGTGAGATTCATCATTAGTTTCATCAGTTTTTGCCTTCCCAAAATTGTTTTAAAAATTTACTAGAGTTTTTCTCTGGTGGACTAAACTCCCGGGTTTGGAGGTTATATTGTGGGAGGAATGAGCTGTGTCCTTGGTCCTAAAGAGAGGGGGAAAATATATGTTACTTTGAAAGGAGTTTGTTAGTTAAAGGAACTCAACAGTACAGATATATGACAGTAGATTAAAGAGGCATCAAGATCAGAATTTACTTGGAATTACTGAATCAGGTTAATAACTTTTTAAATACTTCAATATTTAATTATATACCTTATATCCACATTTAAAAAACTTCTTTTCTATGGAATATTAATAGCACTATTTTATGAAACAAAAAGAATGCACTCAGCTCCACTCATCCTAGGAATCTTCTGTATATAAGAATAATACATGAACCTTTTTGCACTTTCTGGAAAACCCTCAGGGAGTGGGTGAGGTAAACCCTGGTTTTCTTCTCTGGAATGCTATAGGTATAGAGAGGCCCTCTATTTAGCCTCAGGCTATTATAATACAGCGAATACTGATATTTCAGACAAGAACAATACAAAAGTGACTCAGTAAGTCATATCTGTATGTTATGTAATAGTTGATAATGAAACTGGTTTTGATGCTGAATCACTTTGTACTGTCTCAGCAGAAGTTTAACTTAAGGAAGAACAGCAGTAGTTTAGGAAAATGAAAAGTCCTGCTATGGACTTAGCAGGTTCTGGTGAAATGATAGAAAGCAAAAACATTTACACGATAATTAATGGAGACCAAAGAATCCCAATAGATGATTTTGTACCTTTGAAAATTTTAGCACTTAATGAAAATTCCATTGTCTTTTAAAAGCCTGAATGTGTATTTCCAAAAATGTTTGTTGTTGTTGTTAGGTTCCTTCAAGTTGGGTCCAGCTCATAGTGACCCCCTATGTACAAGAGAATGAATCACTCCCTGATTCTGTGCCAAGTACAGTATATTATTTATGTTTAAGCCCATTGTTGCAGACACTGTGTCAATCCATCTAGTTGAGGGTCTTCCTTTTTTGTTGTTGTTGACCTGCTACTCTCCCAAACATGATGTCTTTCTCCAGGAATTGGTCCCTCCTGATAACAGGTCCAAAATATATAAGACCCAGTCCAGCCATCTTTGCTTCTAAGGAATACTCTGGTGGCACTTTTCCTAGGACAGATCTGTTGGTTCTTTTGGCAGTCTATGGTATATTCAATATTTGTCTCTAGCACCATAATTCAAAAGTATCAATTATTCTCCTGTCTCCCTTGTTCAGTGTCCAGCATTCACAACCATACAATGCAACTGAAGTTAACATGGCATGAGTCAGGCACACCTTCCTCTTCAATGTGACATCTTTACTTTTCAACATTTTAAAGAGGTGTTTTGCACAACTTTTCCCAGAGCAATGCATCTTTTGATTTCTCAGCTATTGCTTCTGTGGGTATCGATTGTAGAACCAAGTAAAGCAATATCTTGGACAACCTCAATCTTTTCTCCATTTATCATGAAGTTGCATACTGACCCAGTTATAAGGGTTTTTGCTTTGTTGATATTGAGGTGCAATCCATATGGAAGGCTGTGTTCTTTGATCTTCATCCATAAATATTTCAAATCCTCCTCACTTTCAGCAAGCAGAGTTGTGTCATCTATGTAACACAGGTTTTTAAATGAGTCTTCCTCCAATTATGATGCCATGTTTTCCTGCATAAAGTCCAGCTTCTGGGATTATTTGCTCAGCATAGAGATTGATGAGGCACAGTGAAAGGATACAGCACTGACACACATATTTCTCAACTTTAAACCAGGCAGTGTTTCTTTGTTTCTAATGACTGCCTCTTGGTCCATGTACAGATTCCTCATGAATATAAGTAAGTTCCCTGGTATTCTCATTCTTTGAAATGTTATTCATAATTAGTTATGATTCACACAGTTAAATTTCTTTGCATAGTCAATAAAATATGTACATGTTTCTGATAGTCTCTGCTTTTGGCTAATAGTCATCTGACATCAGCAATGATGTCCCTTGTTCCATGCCCTCTTCTGAATCCAGCTTGATTTTCCAGCAATTCCTTGTCTTCATATTGCTGAAGTCACTTTTGAATGATCTTTAGCAAAATTTTGCTTGCGTGTGATATTAATGATATTGTTTGATAGTTTCCACATTTAGTTGATACCCTTTGTTGGAAATAGGCACAAATATAGATCTTTTCCAGTCAGTTGGCCAGGTAGTTTTTTTCTAAATCTCTTGGCATAAACAAGTGAGCACCTCCAGTGCTGCATCTGTTTGTTGAAACATCTCTATTTGTATTTCATCAATTCCAGGACACTTGTGTTCTACCAATGCCTTTAAGACAGCTTCTACTTCTTCCTTCAGTACAATGGTTCCTGATCATACCTCTTGAAATGGTTGGCCATCCACCAATTCTTTTTGATATAATGACTCTTTGTATTCCTTCCATCTTCTTTTGATATTTCTGTATTGTTTAATATTTTCCCTGTAGAATCCTTCACTATTGCCACTCAAGTCTTGAATTTTTTCATCAATTCCTTAAGCTTGTGAAAAATAGTGCATGTTCTTCCATTTTGGTTTTCTATCTCCAGCTCTTTGCACATATGACTATAATATTTGGTTTTTGTCTTCTACACCTGTCCTTTGAAATCTTTTGTTTAGTTCCTTAACTTTGTCATGTCTTCCTTTTATGTTAGCTGCTCAATGTTCAAGGGCAAGTTTCAGAATCTCTTTTGACATATAATTTGATCTTTTCTTTTTTTCTTGCCTTTTAAGTAACCTTTTGATTTCCTCATAAGTGAGGTCTTTGATGTCATGTCACAATTTGTCTGGTCTAACATATCAATTAGTCTAACATATCATACTTGTTTTGAGGTCATCTTTGAGCCTAGAGGGGATATACTCAAAGTCATGCCTTAGCTCTTGTACACTTGTTCTAATTTTCTTCAGTTTCAGTAAACTTTAAAAAATTTACCTTTTAAAAATATATTTGATAAATACAAAAGAATATTAGTAACTTCCAGGTAATTTTTAAAAGTGAAACAAAGTTTGAAAGTGTATTAGGTAGAAGTAAGGGACAGTTTATGCTTTAGGGGAAGCTCCAGTGCACAGAAAGTAAAAGAAATGCTTGAGAATCATAGCACACATCCATGACATGGACATGGGCTCCTCAAGAGAGAAAAGAGCCACTCTCAGATAAGTTTTAAAGCATAATGATTAATGAAGATCCATATAACTAGTTATCCCAACTAGTTAAATTATTACTAATAATGGGCATTTCTTATTCCTACTCTGCTCTCATCCTCAGAGTAAAACTGTTTTCCCAGATGTTGGTAACAACTCAGTGTCTAGTAGCAAAAGACTGAAGTCAATCCAAACATCCGCTAAGGAAGCAGGGATAATTTGTGGTTCATTTAATCAATGAAATATTATATGATGATGAAAGTAATGATTTAAGTGACATGCAATAGCATGGATAAATTTTAGAAGCATAATGTTAAGTGAAAAAAAAAGTTTCAAAGAGTACATGTAATGTGACTCCATTTTTAAAAAGTTCCCAAATAAGGAAAACTAAACACTGTATTGTCAGGGCATGTATGCTTGATTTACTGATCTAGGTATTTTAGCCTCTATATTTCTGTCAACTGTTCAAAGGAATTATTAGTCAGGATATATCTCAGTGGTGGAACACTTGCCTAGGATGTATTAGACTCTGGGTTCAAAGGATTCACTTATGTCATAAAATCAAAGAGTAGCAATTATCTTGGCTATAATATTAAATATAGATACTATAATCAAGCATATGTAGTTCATGACTCTACCTTCCTTACATTGTTTTCACTGAATTATCCTTTAATATTATGCTACTAACATAAATAATGAGGAATATAAAAACAGATGGCTTTTGCAATTTCTGATGTCATTATCCAGTGTGACTTTTAAGACTTTCCTATCCCAATTCCAATGACAAGAATTCTTTTCCTGTAGACCATGGATTCCTGTAGGTTCCAAACATATTATTGAGAGAGTCTATGAAGTCTCTGAAATTGTATCTAAAATTTGTATGGGGTTTTTGGGGTAAGAGGTTACATGTTTTAAAAGCATAATAACCTATGTTCTAAAGTTAGTAGGGGCCAAAGTTTAAGGTTAGTTTCCCTTGAAAAATTGCTTTCCTTCCTTATAGTAGATACTAAGAATTTATTACGCATCACAGTTTTCTTTGTTCTTGGCTGTCAAGAAGCTCAGAGTCCAGTTAAATGCTTATTCATAATAACCATATTTGACCTTAATCTGGTTGATTCCTGCTCTCACTTTATTTCCTTTTTAAAATCCTTTTAAAATTCATATCCAGTAGAACATGAGTTTTTGTCTGTACTATAATCTACCTTACTGTATAAATAATTATCAGTCTAGACATGTTTTATATATAGATATAGATATATTTTTTGCAGTACTAGGGGCTGAACCCAGAGCCTTGCACATACTTTGCAAATGTTCTACCCTGAACCTTTATTTGTTTATTGTCTTGAGACAGGCTCTCACTAGGTTATGCAGGCAGCCTCTGGCCTCAAATTTACAATCCTCCTGCCTCTGCCTCCTGAGTCATTGCTTACCACTCTACCCAGCATGTTTTATATTTTAATAACTAAATTATAAAGAAAATATAATTTTATATCTTCATCTGTATACTAATCAAAGAATACATTTAAAAAAATTAGTTTCTGTGCTTGGCTAAGAGACTAATTTTAAACCAAACATGACAGGTCATTTGATAGAATCACAGTTAATAACTGGGACCAAATTTGAGCCACTCCTTCATTAGCTTCTCATTTCATTCCATTTCTTTTTCAAGTCCAGCTAGGTGCATCTTTGTCCACTGGAGAATTTGACACAAGCCTCTTGCTCCTCCTCCTTCCTTGTGTGTTTGTGCACATGTGTGGGACTCATTCTGGTCACCTTTGATCTGCTGAGTGAGGCAGGAAAGTGCCCTTTTAGTCCTCAGTGAGACTCAGATGCTTTAGAGGAGAAACAAGGTGTGAAGAAAACAGTGGAGTCAAAGGGCAGGAGGGGGCACCATGGTTTAACATGTGAGTAAAAAAATGCGAATGAACCTTTAAAATAATCACCCAAACAGAGAAGACGGAAGAATAGTCAGATGACTCTGGCTAATAGAAATATAAGCTAAATTAAGAGAAAATAAGCTAATGTTTAAGGAAAGCAAATAAAGTGAGAATGCATGAGGAAACAAGGGAAGGAATTGGTGAGTAGACAGATAATAGCACGCATTGGTTTGTAGTTGAGGAAAGACTAGACTAGGATGCTGTGCTAAACATGGAAATTAGTCAGTCAAATGTAGGCGTTCAGGGTAGTTCATGAGTCTTTGCTATATTATTTTAAATATATTTAAAAAAATCCCTGGAGCTTTTGCATTGTGTTATGTAAGCATTTATATTAAGGAGACTGTTCACCACATGCAGCTTTTTAACTCATGATTTACTGCTAGGTCCAAAATAAAGAAAATATAATGCTTAACATTGTCACTGTGAGTTAAACTCGTTCCTTCTTTCATTGTACCTCATTATACCACCCAAGTCATCTGTTACACGTAGTTATCTTCACAAAGCAACAAGATAGCCCACAGAAATATACTTTTGTGTAGACAGTGAAACCAAGTAAGTGACTTCGTGGTCTTAAATGAATTGACCTAGATAGTGGGCATACTGGATTTAAGCAACTTGGTAGGAATGTAAAAAGTCAGCTGGGCACAGTGGCACATGCCCATAATCCCAGTGACTCAGGAGGCGAAGGCAGGAGGATCACAAGTTTGAGACCAGAGGCAGTTTGCATGACTTAGCGAGACCCTATCTCAAAAAGTAAAAATATGGGCTGAGGGTTACAGCTCAGTGGTACAGCACTTGCAAAGTATGCAAGTGCAAGGCCCTGGGTTCAACCTCCAGTACCCCCCGCCCCAAAAAGGAATATAAAAGTCTTTTACATTTGCTAGTGAAAAATTGGCTATATAGGGAAAGTGGTAAAACAGAAGACTACTACAGAGAATAGAGTAAGTTAATAGCTTTGGTTGGCTCCCAGTGATTCAGAAAATCACAAAGAAAGCAAACACTGATACATTTGATGGGCCTGGTAGTCTCCATTAGCACAAACTCAAAATATATGCTGTCTGTAGATTTAATACTTGAAGACATACTATGTTAATAATAATAAAACAACTTTTATTCTGCTGGAATGTTTATAAGTAGAATAGGAAATTGCTTTTTGAGGAGTTAAAGGAATAAATGATCAAAGAAGGTTTATATAAAGTTCTGCACATTTCCAATGTTGAATTTATCTATCCATTACATTTGCAGCGAAATAGACTGATAGTTATCTTGTAAAGTGATCATACTCCTTTAATGGACAAAATATTAGTTTTTTTCCTTTTCAAAGAAATATTATCAGGTTATTTGACTTTGAAAGTAACTTCGCAGAAACTAATCTTCTTCAAATGCAAAAGAAAAACATCTCCCAGGAATCTTTGCTCAACAACTCTGGAAGATATTTCAAAAAATATTTTGTTTTCACATTTCTAGCTGCATTGTTGCATACTGACAGATCATTGTGTGTACTTAGTGAGTTGGATGAGCAAAATGATTACAACTTATTTTCCAAATTTGTGTTTTTAGTTATCCATTTGACATATTTTAGCCACTTTTGGTTACCATGATTTTGTGCCCCTGGAAAGAAAAAGGAGTCTAAATAGTGAATGCTTTAGTTTGATTCAGCAGTAAGTCAGTTGATCTGCTGAGAACCACTCAAGCAGTTGGTTTACCACATTCTAGGAGCTTACCTTATCTAATGGATATCAGCCTCTGCTGAGAGAGAAGAGAATCTATCTATAACACTGGAAGATTTGCCATGGAAAGAGGCTTTGTCCAAACAAGGAAGGAAATTTAATTGCTGATCTATTTCCAGAAATAAAGTATTTGCTCAAACATATTTTAAAAGGAACAGACAGATCTCTTACTGATTTTTCTTTTCTGTCCAGATAGTTTTCCTAGAATGGAAAACTGAAATTAAATCACATTTAGTAGAACTTACAAGTAATGGTGATTGATAAAGAGAGCCAGATGAAGAGAAAGAAAATAGGTGGAATGAGGACAAAATGAAGAGAATATGGAAAGAAATAAGGGAGAAGGCAATAAAATTTGTATTACAAAGGAAAGTAGTAAGTGTCAAACAATCTCTGTGGATGTTCTCTACTATAAACAGAAACCATAGAAACAGACGTTCACCTGCTCACTGTTTATTCTTGGGTAGTTGTTGCAACACAGAAACTCAGTAACTGTCAGCTCAGTCACCTATATTGGAAAAAATCTGCTCGGGAAGGGTTAAGGGAAACATTTTTGTATACACTCAGTAAACTAATACAGTTATAGAATCTTTAGAAATCAATAAAACGTAAACAATAGTTTACCCTCTAATTTATCATCTTTTCCCTTTATTATTATTTATACTATATAATGAATTTTATCATGTACTTTGTGCTTGTTCTCTCCCCCATTTTCTCCCCATCTTGTTCCCTCTTTCCCTCCCAGTAATCCTCTCTCCTTTGAGATACCTCCTCTTTTATTTTCCAATCTTAGATACACACACACACACACACACACACACACACACACACACACACACACGCATTTTCTATTTAAGGTAAATCTAGCTCTCACATATGAGTGAAAACATGCAGTATTTCGCTTTCTGAGTCTGGCTTATTTCTCTTAAAATGAGCATCTCCAGTTCTATCCATTTTCCTGTAAATGATATAATTTCATTATTCTTTATAGCTGAATAATGTTTCATTGTATATATACCATGTTATAAAAATACATTTATCTGTTGGATAATGGATATCTAATGGATATCTGGACTGACTCCATATCTTTGCATTTGTGAATACTACAGGGCCAAATAGCCAAAGAAATCCTGAACAGAAAGAGCAAGGCAGGAGGCATCACAATACCTGACATTAAATCACATTATAGGGCCATAGTTACCAAAATAACTTGTTACTCCTGGCCCTAAAACAGGCATGAAGATCAATGGAATAGAATAGAGGACCCAGAAATAAACCCATTCATGTAGCTACAGCCACCTCATTTTTGACAAAAGTGCCCCAAAAAACATACAATATAGAAAAGACAGCCTTGTCAACAAATGGTGCTAAGAAAACTGGATATCCAAATATAGAGGAATGAGAATAAATCCATATATTTCACCCTGTACAAAAATCAATACAAAATGGATCAAAGATCTAAATGTAAACTGGAAACTTTGAAACTAGTAGAAGAAAATATTGGGAACACACTTCAACACATAGGTATAGGCAAATAATTTCTTAAAAGGACTTCAGTAACCCAGGAAATAGTATCAAGAATTGACAAATCAGATTATATGAAATTATAAAGCTTCTGCAAACCAAAGGAAACAATCACATAGTAAAGAAAAAAAGAATGGGAGAAAATCTTTGCCAATAATACATCTGAGAGGGGATTAATACCTAAAATATATAAAGAACTCAAAAAAGCAAATACCAAAAACCCCCAAATAATCCAATCAATAAAGAGCAATTGGACTGAACAAAGAGTTCTCAAAAGAAATACAAGTGGCCAATAAATATGCTCAACATCTTTAGCCATCAGGGAAATGCGAATTAAAACTACGCTGAGCTTCCATCTCAGTCCAAATGGCTAGCATCAACAAAATAAACAACAATAAATGCTGGCAAGGGTGCAGGGATGGGGTGGAGGTGGGAGTGTGGAGGAGGGTGGGAAGGAAACCTATTACACTGCTTATGACTGTAAACTAGTACAGCTGTTATGGAAATCAGTATGGGAGTTCCTCAGAAAACTAAAATTAGAACTACCATATGATCCAGCTATACCACTCCTGGGTATATGGAAAACATTTAATAATAATCCTATCAAGGGGCTAATGAGTTGAACATCTAATTCCATGGAGTAGCTACATGAATGATATGTCAATTTTCCTTGCTTATTCCTTTTCCAATTCAGGCATTTGTTACATTTAATTCAAATATTCTAGCTATCTTGCACTAATATTTTGCTAGTCAAATATAGTAATGGATTATAACTTTGAAACTGAATTTTCAATCACTTATTAGCTAGAGGGCTTTTGAAGGTATTTTAGGGTGAATAATGGTTGTGGTTATATTGGGGAAGAATAAGGTCATTAGCAGTTTAGAATGTGCATGCTTAAGCATTCTTGGATGCAAATGAAATTGGATATATATCTGGCTCAAATAGTTTTTACTGGCTCTCCCCCTGATCATTAAATGGCAGAGTACCTTAGAGTTCTAAACCTTGCTCTCTTCTCTATTTACATTCACGTTCTTGATTATCTATGCAAGCCATGTATATTCAATGATCACTATATCCAAATGAAAGTTTGCCAGGCATTTCCAATACTTCCATAACTGAACTCCTACATCGCTTAACAAGTCTCTCTACATTTGCTCAGGCCACATATCATGGAATTGTTTTGACTCCCATCTTTCTTTCATATTTTACTTTCAGTCAATCAGCACATCATTTTGCCTGTCTCTTCAAAAATATCTCTACAAACCAACCATCTCTCACCAGCCCTGCCCTCTCTAGTCCAAACCTCCTGATCCTTCAATACGATTTAGTGTGGTAAATCTTTTCACTGACATTCCGGATTCAGGCCTTGCCCTACAAATAATCTAGGCTCAAAACAGCAAGAAGAACAACCCTATTAAAATGCCAAAAAATTAAAAATACTTGCTGTTCACAATTCTCTAGCAGTCTGCCATCTCATTCAGTTAACCTTTTAATCTCCTTGCAGTGATTTACAATGCCCTAATGATCTCCTATTCCCCTCATCTCTCCAGCCTAAATCCTCATTTCTCAGCTCTTGGCTTCCTTAACATCTGCCACACAACTTAAAAGACTTCATGGAGGGAGTGAAGGCCTAATTAAAAATTCACTTAGTTGTAAAATCTCACCTAGTTGTAAAATTTTGTGTAGAGCCTAGAATTGTTTATTCTCAAATCTAATCTGGATCCTTTCAACAGTTCTGTTGTTGTTGTTGTTGTTGTTGTGAGCCTTGAGTCAGTATCTGACTCATAGTGACCCTCCTAGGGTTTTCAATGGCTGAATGTTTCGGGATTGCCTTGGGAGTGGATTGCCAGGCCCTTCTCCCTTCAACAGTTTTAGAGAGCTATAAAATCACATGCAGATTAGAATCCTGTGCAGATTGGATTTGCAGCTCTGGATCAGGAATCTAATAATTTGCACATAATTCTAATCTGCATCTAATTTTGTAACCATCTACAACTGTTGAAAGGGTGTGGAATAGATTGGCAAATATATATCCCATTTATAAGTAATAGGGACAAAGATAACTGGTTCAAATACAATTTAAAAGCTGGTGAATTTTGTGAATGGACTCATGATAAAATGCATTGCTTTATCCCTAATCACTGATCTACAGTAGTAGATCCCAAATTATCTCTAAATACTTAATTTTGATATGAAGGGGAAAATGTCTTTCTTGGTCCATGTACATGTATGACATGTATATTCATCCTAAAATACTGTAATACATTGCTAGTTTCAAAATCTACTGATACTGTGGAAAAGACTATTATTGTAATTTAAGACTTAAATTGATTCCTGGCCTTTCAATTAACTTATGATGATGTTTCATCTGTGTCTGGCATTTCAAAATAATTCTTACTAATAAGTGTCTATGTTTCATTGCATAATCTTGAGAACATAGTCTTTCTTACACAAAGATTTTGAGTATAAGAAAGGAACATTTGAGAGTTGAAGAAAATTGTCTCTGATATTTGTAGCAACAACAAAAGGCAATATAGTTAATAAACAGGTATCTAGATTTTATTTTTAGGCATTTAAAAGTTGTTGATTGCATTTTTCTGTTATTTATATCTTCACAATAGAATTTTGTTTTTCATTGAAATCAGTGTAATATATACATGCCTAAAATAGTTTTAAATGTGAGAAAATAATGTTAGTCAATTCTGCAGGGCCGCCACATAAAATTACTCCCTATCTGAAAGATGTTTCTCCCTCCCCAAAGAAATTAAACACAGTCATGAAATATAAATGAATATGTGTTTGCTATAATGCTACTTGACATTTTAGTTGTAATTAACAGGATTTCTAATATTAACCAACATTAATTAACAATGTAAAGTGTTTAAACATGGAGTGTAATAACAATGCTTAGTGATTATGCACATTCATCACTTTACTTCATGTTTATTAGAGATTTCTCCTTGAATGTTAAATGAGTTTATTAAGCCTGTCATGTGAATAGTGACTTTTCTCTATGCTTTTTCTGTAGTTACTACATCTTCCATAGGATATCAAGGCATAGTGGCAGCCTCCTTGATCCAATTCTTCAGGTTTTAGAGAAAGGCCACCTCAGGGTGACAGGACAATTGGAGTATGGTTCTGGGATTAACAAAGCTGTCTTCTTGTGTTGATTTTGATTATGTTATCATTGTATTTTCTTTAAAAAAGGATATAAGTCCTCAGTATTTTCTACTTTCTGATTATTAAAACTAATAAATGCTCCGTACAAAGATTTTCAGGCAACACTGAAAAATGTGAGAAAAAAAATTCTCTTTCATCTGAACGTCAGAGTAACTGTCCACATTTTTTTATGATTGTCTTTTTTAGGAATTCTTCTATTATAACATGACAGTGTTTTGGGAATGTGTTTTAGGCACATTAGGAGTTAGTAGTGTTTTGTTGTTGTTGTTGTTGTTGTTGTTAAGTGCTGTCCAGTCGTGTCCTACTCATAGCAACCCTCATAGGGTTTTAAATGGCAGATTGTTTTGGGATTGCTTTGGGAGTGGGTTGCCACATCCTTCTCCCATTTTTGCAGGGCTGGGAATCGAATTCGGGACCTTGGAGGCTGCAGAGCGGCACTCTACCAAATGAGCTAAATCCCAGCTATCAGTAGTGGTTTAGGCATCCACATGTATATGATGTAAACATTACATATATATTATGTAGTAATTATATATATTATGAGAGAATTATATGTATGTGTGTATGTGTGTCTTTGTATGTTTTTTTAAGAAGAAAAATAAGATCTAATTATATATAAATACACTATATGAAGGTTCACCACGTACCTGCACCAGAACTTAGTGTTATTTATTTTCTTTTTACCTTTACATTTCTGTTAGGTGAAAACTAGGGTCATCACAACCATACCACTGTGGCATTTCATCCCGTCAGATCTCAGAAGCTAAGTAGGGTCTGGCCTGGTTAATACTTGGATGGGAGACCACCTGGGAATGCCACATGCTGTATGCTTGGGAAAAGGACCCACTCCCCCCAAAACAATCAGCTATTGAAAACCCACGGGGCTGGGATTTAGCTCAGTTGGTAGAGTGCCATTCTGCAGTCTCTGAGGTCCCGAGTTCGATTCCTAGCACTGCAAAAATGGGAGAAGGACGTGGCAATCCACTCCCAAGGCAATCCTGAACAATCAGCCATTGAAAACCCTATAAGGGTCACTATGAGTAGGATACGACTCGAGGGCACTAAACAACAACAACAATTGAAAACCCTATGGATTGCAGAGAAGTACTACAAAAGTGTTTCATCAGTTGTACATAGGCTCCTTATGAGTCAGACACTGACTCGACAGCACCTAACAACAACAACAACAACAACAACAGTGTCATAATATTGTTGTTGCTGTTATTGGGTGCTGTGGAGTCAGGTCCAACTCAGAGAGACCCTATGTACAACAGAAAGAAACACTGTGCCAGTGTGTCAGTGCTTCTCTGCTATTCATAGGGTTTTCAATGGCTGATTGTTTTGAAAGTGGGTTGCTGGGTCCTTCTTCCAACCTATAGCACCGGGTCTTCCCAGGCAATCTCCCGTCCAAGTACTAAACAAGCCCAACTCTGGTTAACTCTCGAGATTTGTTGAGATCAGATGCCAGGGTGGTATGGCTGTAGACATCATCTTATTAATTTACATTTTAAAAATTAATATAATTGAACATATTTAGTATGTTAATTGAGTATTTCATATTTTCCTTTGGTGAATTGGCATTCAAATGCTTGACTCCTATTCTCTTGGATGTCAATCTTGTCTTATTTATATGTAAGAGAATAGTATAAGGAAAATAACCATTTTTCCTCTTACATGTGTTATTAACAATGCTTATCATTTTTAACGTGCATTTTGATTTTGATTGTTTTTGCTGCACAAGTTTTAAATTGTTATGTAATATTATCTGTCAGTCTTTTACCTTGTGATTTTACCTGTGTTCAGAAAGGAATTTATTAATATCTGTCAACTGCTCAACATTGTGTGTGAGTCTCAGAAGTGATACAAGGTATCTGAGCTCATAGGCCTTGGGATTCGATGAAAGATTCTTTTTATTAGGAAGGAAGCTTATTTGGGGGAATTTCTATATTCCTTCTTTTGTGTATATTTTACATTTCAATTTAGTTTTAACTTCAGTATCATGGCAAAGCTTTTTAGAATGGGATAATAAATCACTGTCTGTAAATATGGAAAGAGTAGAAAGATTAGTAAATTTGAGGAGTTTCAATTTACTACTTTGTTAGATTGACATCTTTTACTAAATCTATCTTAATAACTAAATCTATCTATCTTAATCTATCAGAAACCACAGTGATTATCTTTGAGAAATTTAGAATATCTGAAACTTTCATATAATTTCCATATGAACAGATATATTACTTCTTAAAGTGAAATTTATTTCCAATCTATTGTCATATTTTTTCATAAATCATCAAAGATTAGATGGTCTATTTTATGACAGTCTCATCCTTCAAAGAACAAATAGAAACACAAGCTATGTCTATTTCTAGCTGATTCTACTGATATTTTGATGATAAAGATGGAAGTCACATGACTGTCTGGCAATCCTCCCCCACCATTCTAATTGGCTTAAAAATACATAGATCGTTGGGTAGATTCTTTATTTCCCCCATTGATGTGAAGATTAGAACACAGATAGAAAGCATTGTTTTGAATGTGCTTTTATTTTTTGTTTCTCTGCCATGGGAATTGTTAAAGGTGGAGTTTAAATCCAATTTACTGTATAACATCTCCATTGAACTATGCAGCTAAGTGTGATTTTTCTGCTCTTGAAACTCACTTAAGTATTTGGGCACTTAATCATATAATGTCTTATGACATTTTAAAGTATTTCTAAAAATATTTTCCAAGTGATATATATCAAATATTCTGATAACACACTTCTTACTTTTCATACGTACATTTCTTCTACATGAAAGTAACCAGTATACATATTCTACTTTTTTTATTTCTATGCATTTTAAGGTACTACTCAGTGTTCATATTAACCTTTCTAATTTCCATAATAATCCTGCCAGTGAATGTACCATAATTTTATTTTGCCCTTATTTTAATAGTAATAGTTGTTGTTGTTGTTAGGTGCTGTCAAGTAGAGTCGGACTTCTAGTAACCCTATGCAGAGCAGAACTGGCACTTTTTATTTTTGCGGTGTTTTGAATAGCATAGCAATAACAATCTTCTAACATAAAGACTTTTTCCATGCTTTATGTAATCTTTTTAGGATTGATTCCCAGGATCAGAATTGCTGAGCCAAGAGATGAATATATTTAAGGCTCTTAATATTTGTTGTCAAATTTCTTTCAAAAAGATTCTACTGACAGAACAGGATGGTTATGAATTCTCAAAGTCCTTGTAAGGAGCTGGGAAATTGGTATATGCCTATAATCCCAGTGACTTGGGAGCCTGAGGCAAGAGGATGCCAGATTCAAGGGCAGAGGCAACCTGTATCTTAGTGAGATTCTGTCTCAAAATAGAAGATAAAAAAGGGGCTAGGGGTGTGGCTCAGTGGTGGAGTGCTTGACTAGCATGTGCTATGCCCCAGGTACACCCCCCCAAGTACTGAAAAAAAAAAAAGAAAAAAAATGTCACTACTTGGTTTCATCATTTTTTTACCATGAGAAATCACAATTAAAATATATATATATATATACTAACAAATTTGAATTTCCCCCATATGTTCCTTTTATAATTGTATTTTCCCTGAATAAATTTTCACACTTTGACCATTTAAAAACTGTTTTTTTTTTTTTCCTTTTAACATTGTGTATGGACTCTGTCAAAAGAAAATATTGAATCAGTCTGTTAGTTTGCTTGGGCTACTGTAACCAGGTGCTGCAAGCTGTTGGCTTAACAGAAGTCTATCATCGTCCAGTTCTCAAGATCAGACGGCTGGGGTCAGTGTGTTAGTAGACTGCCAAGTCTGCAAGACAGAACCCATTCCATGCCTCTCTCCCAGTGTCTGGTGGTTTGCTGGCAGTTTTTGGGGTCCCTTGGCTTGCATATGTGTCCTACACCTCTGCCTTCATGTTGCCATGGCAGCCTCTCTGTGTGCATGACAGAGTGTCCTAATTTTCCCTTTTTATAAGCACCCCATATAAGTCAGGGGCATTTCCAAATTGGGTCACATTCTAAGATACAGGCAGTTAGGACTTCAATGTATGGATTTTCAGGGGAGGGGAAACCAATTCATAACCATCAGTAATTCACTTATGCACATATTTAGGCTGAGAGCATTTCTTTAGGTAGTGATTATTACAGTGCTGGGCTCCTTATAATCATTGGGAGTAGAGATGAAAGATCCAGTCCCTCCCTTCCTGGAGCAGAAAGTTTAGATGTGCGTTTTGACTCTGCTTCTTGCGCTCTGCTCCAGCTCCATTGGTTTCTTCCATATTCCGGGGGTGCAGTAGGCATGCTCTTTCTTCAGAGATTTTACATGTTCTCTTTCTCTCCAGAATGCTCTCTCTCCAGAAGTGTGGGTCACATGCTTCTTCTGCTTGCCCTGACTATTCCATGTAAAATGATGACATCTTTCATCTCATACTACCTATTTCTTTCTCCTGTTTTAATTTTTTCAATATTTCTTCTCATTCTCTAATATAATCTATAATTTACTTCTTTATTTTGCTTATTTTCTGCCATTCTACCTATCTCGGGAGTAGTAGAATATCAACTCCTTGAGGACAGGAATTTTTGTCTATTTTGTTCACGAATGTATCCCCAGGGCTGAAACCCATACTCAGTCAAAAAGTAGTGAGCAATAGAAATAATTATGACAGAGTGTATTCCGTGCTATGAGATACTGTAGTTTAAAGTCTAAATTCAATACTCTCTTATTTATTTTGGAAATGTTTATTGAGCATCATTAGGTACTGCATGGGCAGTAGTGATTTATCTTTTATAATAAATTGATGAACCTGTTTCCCAATCTAATATATACTTTCTAAACTCCCAGATAATTAGAACCATAACTTTTCATAATGAATATTACAGATGAGTTACTTTCTTGACTCCAGGCTTGAGCCCCTGCTAGGCCTCTGGAAATTGTGACTATTTCTATACCCTTATAAATGAAGAAGCGTGTGATGTCATTTGCCAGATGTTCTGGGGCCTTACTGACCCCAGTTTCTCCCTTTCATGGAGTCTGAAATTCTTGCTGTTTAATTTAAAAGTTTCTCTCCAGAAGCCCCTTTTAAGAAAGGTAAATATCTTACCAGGAAGTGGATATTATTTGCAACCCAGTCACATTTCCATATCCACTCCTTTGCTGAGATGGGAACTTAAGGTAGCAAAAGACAGAACAGTTATGTTCACATGGGTCAGTCTTTTGACAGGGTGTGTGTGTCTGGGGCTGGTGTTTCAGGAGCTCATGGCAGCAGATAAACTTTCTGAAAAGATTTCTGAGGACAGGCTTTCCAATTGAATACATTTTGCAAAATCCCATCCAATTATTTTCAAGTCTAACTAAGGAAATATAAGGGTTATAAGAAACTTGGTAGGCATACTGTATTGTTTTTAAAACAAAATAATGGATTTCATTGTGATTTTTTTTTCTTTTTTGCAGTACGTGGGGATTGAACCCAAGGCCTCCTGAATGCTAAGTAAGGGCTCTACCACTGAGCTATAGCACCAGCTCCTTTTTTTATTTTTTATTTTGAGACAAGATCTCACTAAACTGTGCAGGCTGCCTCTGGCCTTGAACCTATGATCCTCTTGCCTCAGCTTCTTGAGTTGCTGGGATTACTAGTGTGCTCCATGTATGAGCATCACTGTGACATTTTTATGCATGCATAAAATGTACTTTGAGCATGCTTACCCCATTCCACCCTGTCCAGTTACCCTCTCTTGTTCAGTTTTTTTTTTCTTTTTTGCTTCTGGGGGGATGAACCCAAGGCCTTGCTCTACCACTGAACACTGCACCTTCCTTCATTTTGAACTAGGATGCTGGTGATTTGCACAGGCTGCCTCTGGCCTTGAACTCACTATCTTCCTGACACAGCCTCTGTGAAATAACATTTCATACCCAATCCAATGACTAAAATAAGAAAGACTAACAATACCAAGGGGATGGGATTTAGCTCGGTTGGTAGAGCACTGCTCTGCAGTCTCTGAGGTCCCGAGTTTGATTTTCAGCACCACAAAAATGGGAAAAGGACATGGGAATGCACTCCTGAGGCAATCCCGAAATAGACAGCCATTGAAAACCCTATGAGGGTCGCTGTGAGTCCGATAGGACTCAACAGCACACAACAACAACAATACCAAATATTGGCAAGGATTTTGCAAAGTGTAAAATAGTACAAACCATTTGTAGATGTGTTTGGAAATATCTTATAAATATCCTCCTGCCTCAGCTGCTCAAGTTGCTGGGACTACAGGCATACGCCACAGCGCCCTGCTTCTTGTTCGGATTTTAAAAACAATTATTCTGAAGTACAGTTTACAATGGAACAAATGCATAGATTTTAAGCTTACATCTCAATGAAATTTGGTAAATGTATAGATCCATGTAAACACACAGTAGCTTATATTTCAATGAAGTTTGATAAATGTATAAAATCCATATAGGCACATAGCAGTTAACATGTAGAACATTTCTATCACCTCAGAAAATTCCCTTTTTCTCTTTCTCTTCTCCTGCCCTCAGCTTCCTGTTGTGGTTTCTATCACCATGCCTTAGCATTGCCTATTTGTGCATGTCATATAAATTCAATTATACATTGACTTTTGTGTGTGTGTCTTGCTTCTTTGGCTCAACATAATTGTTTTAAGGCTCTACTGGGCTGTTGTATGTATCATTAGTTTGTTGAATTTTTTAGTGCTGAGCACTATTTTATGTTGTGATTTTTGTTGTTGTTAGGTGCCCTCAAGTTGGGTCCAGGTCTGTCAGTTTGTCATACTGAGAGGACTTGCATGTTCCTGTGATGCTGAAAGCTATCCTATTGGTATTTCAGATACCAGGAGGACCTCCCATGGTGGACAGGTTTCAGCTGAACTTCCAGACTAAGACAGATTAGGGAGAAGGATCTGGCAGCCCACTCTTGGAACAATTAGCCATTGAAAACCCTATGAACAGCATAGAAGCACTGTCAGATACAGTGCAGGAAAATTAACTCCCCATGTTGGAAGGCACTCAAAAGATGACTGGAGAAGAGTTGTCTCCTCATACTAGAGTTGACCTTAATGATGGGAATGGAGAAAAGCCTCTGGGACCTTCTTTTGCTGATGTGGCACAACTCAAAATGAGAAGGAACAACTGTAAACATTGTGTGATTATACCACATTTTTCAGTATTCTATTAATGGGCATTGGGCTGATTCCCATTTTTTCCCATTATAAGTAGAGTTGCTATCAACATTATTGTGCAAGTCTCTTTATGACCATGCTTTCATTTTTCTTAAGTAAAGGCCAGGAAGTGGAATTGCTGTGTCATTGAGTAAAGGTATATTTAACTCTTTTTTGTCTTGTGACAGTGTCTCACTAAATTACACAAACTGCCTCTGGCGTCAAACTTTTGATCTTCCTGCCTCTGCCTCCTGAGTCACTGGGATTACAGGTATGTGCCATCAAACCCAGCCTTGTTTAGATCATTCTAAACACAAGTAAAAATTTGGTGATGTTTTAAAAAAATCTTCAAGGAAGCATGAGGAAAAATAGAGATTAATACAAAGCCCCTTAATGCAAAATTAATAGGGAATAAAAGGTAACATATGTATATAAAAAACAGATTTTGCTATAAGTACAAGAGTTCAGAAAAACAGTATGCTTCAATTAAGGACTAAATTATCAAAACCACATATTGATGCTTCTGCTCATTTCCATTATTGTTCTTTTGAAATTCAAGTTAGTGTTTTCTTAACCAAACCAACCAACCAATGAACCAACCAACCAACCAAACAAACAAGAAGCTCTTGGAATATGTGACTGTGTCTCTATATGTTGTTGTTGTTGTTGGGTGCCATCGATTCGGTATCCGACTCATAGCGACCCTCATAGGGTTTTCAATGGCTGGCTGTTTTGGGATTGCCTTGGGAGTGGATTACCAGGCCCTTCTCCCATTCTTGTGGTGCTCGGAATTGAACTCGGGACCTCAGAGACTGCAGCGCAGCACTCTACCAACTGAGCTAAATCCCAGCCCGTCTCTATATGAAGTGATTGGGGTTTTATTAAAACCATGTTTCCCCCCCTAAACCCTGCAACCATCCCCCTCACATATCCCCACCCTGCTCTGGACATAAAAGATCCCTAGATATGAAGAGAATCTACAGAATTTATTGAAGATACAGTTCTTATAATTTAAGAATTTAAAGTAGCTAATCTATTCAATGCCACAGATTTATTTTTCAGGACTTTGGCCACACTTTCCAATAGAATCCAAAGTAATCAATGGAGAGTGAGCAAGTTTATCCAAAGTAATTGTTTCAGGTGTGCCCCTACCCCAAATAGATTTTAGGGCAGACATGGAAAAGTGATGTCATGCAGAATTATTTTTGGATAAACTGCACTAGGGTGCATTTTACATGGGAGATTATATTTAATTTTAGTTTTACATATTTGGGGGCAAAAGAAGGTGACAATTCTCTAGTTTGGGACATACAGTTTTTAAGGTTGTTTTCACTAGCAAGAATAAAGATTCATGTCTGAATGGTCAGCTTCACGTGGGGTTCTGTATTCCCTGGTGCTGCTCCTAACCTGAACTCTGAGTTGCCATATTGAGGCGAGAGCACTCAGGGTAAATGTGGTCAAATTAATAGGAAAGTAATAAAAGCATTTGGCTGAATGCACAGTATGTTGAAGTGATAAGTTGGTGACAAATTGTTCATCACTAAACCTGTTTGTACCTTCGTACACCACTGCTTGCACTAGGATCTTAGCATGAATTTTAATGATTGTTTTCCATTGTATACAGTTTATGAAAACGTAATTTATATGTTTTTGTTTACCTTTGTGTATTTCACAAAGAACAGGCATAATAGATGGTTAAATGTTTTTGAATTGTGCTTATATGTTATTTTGATCATGTTCTATTGTCTTTTTACTCAGTATGAATTTGAGTGTCAGGAATAGAAAAATAAAATGCTAACCTGGTCATCAAAGAAAAAAAAAGAGATTGCCAAATAGATCTCCAAATGGTTTATACTATTTTATACTGTACGAAATCTTTGCCAATATTTGGTATTGTTACTCTTCTTTAATTTGGTCATTGGATTGGGTATGAAATGTTATTTCAAAATGGTTTTAATTTGCAGTTATTTGATGACTAAAAATATTGAACATTTTTTCTATACTTATTGGCCAATCTTAACTGTCCTTTTCTGAAGTATTTATTCATGTCTTTTGCCTAGTTTTGAACTCAACATCTGAGCCTAGTTGGAGTTAGCTTCTATTGACTGACTTTTCTCTCTCTTTCTTACCTTTTCTCCTTTCTTTCTTTCTTTCTTTCTTTCTTTCTTTCTTTCTCCTTTTCTTTCTCTCTCTTTCTCATTTCTTTTCTTTTTTCTTTTTCTTTTTCTTTTTGCATGGGACATACTTTCCTGTTTCTTTGATATACTGCTAATTTTTAGTTTGAATACAGGACGTTGTTATAGCTTCCCTAGCTTCTGTTGTGTTCTCTTGAAAATTATTGGGGTTTTGTTTTATCAGATAGTGAGGTTTCCTGTAATCTAACTGCAAAACTTGTCTTCATTAAGAGATATAATTACTTGTATCTCTTTTCTGTCCCTAGCTCACCATTGAGTAGGAAGTTAGGTGAAGGACTTCTCTGGTTACCCTCCTTCAGATTAAGGGAGTTTTCTTGTATTTCAATTTTGTTATTCAATTTTGTTTTTAAGCATAATTAGATGTTAATATTTCAAAAAGATTTTTCTGCATCTATTGAGCTGATTAGGTAGTTTTTCTATATAGTCCATTGTCATGGCTAATTATACAGATGAATTTTAAATATAAATCAGTCTTCCTGGGATAAACATCACTTGGCAATGATGGGTTTTTTATTTTATATATTCTTGGGTTTAATTTACTAACATACCTTAAGGATTTTTTTGCATCAGTGCATGTGAGAGATATTCATCTGTAGTTTTCTTATAATTTCTTTTGTTTTGGTATCAGAATATTTCTGGCCTCATAAAATGAACTGGAACATATTCTTTCTTCTTGTATTTTCTGAAAAAGTTTTGTACAAGACTGATACTATTTCTTCCTTTCAATTTTGTAGAATTCACCTGTGAGGGATGTAGTTTTCTTTGTGAGATGTTTTTAAATTGTGAATATAATTGCTTTAATAAAGATAGGGTTACTAAGAGTTTTTGTTTCTCCCCATGTTAGTTTATCAAGGAACATGTTTATTTCATATAAGTTGTCAATTTTTTTTGCCATGTAGTTATTAACAGTATTCCTTTATTATTATTTTAATGTTTGTGGTAATCTCAGTTGGTTCCATCTTTAACTAGTTATTGATAGTTTGTTTTTGATAGACAATATTGTAAGAGGGTTTTAAAGGTGATCATCCCCAAATCAACTTTTACTCTTCTTGTTTTTACATTCTTTTTTGTGTTTGCTTTTTATTTGTATTTGCTTTTTCTGGCCATTTTCCAATAATGTCTTTACAACATATTGTCAAATCCAATCCACAGCCTTTCAACAGTTTCATTGTTGTTGTTAGGTGCCCTCAAGTTGTGTCTGACTCCTAGCAACCCTCACAGGGTTTCCAATAGCTGATTATTTTGGGATTGCCTTTGGAGTGGTTTGCCACATCCTTCTCCCATTTTTATGGTGCTAGGAATCAAACCCAGGATCTCAGAGACTACAGAGAATCACTCTACCAACTAAGCTAAATCCCAGCCCTTCAACAGTTTTAGAGGGCAACAAAATCAGATTCAGTGTTTCTCTGCTATTCATGGGGTTAAGGCCCAGGGACTTCCCTTTGCTGATGTGACATGACTCAAATGAGAAGGAACAACTGTAAAAAATCCATTAATAATTGGAATGTGGAATGTACCTAGTATGAATGTAGGAAGATTAGAAATCATCAAAAGGGAAACAGAGTCATAAACATTGATATTCCAGTCATCAGTGAGCTAAAATGGACTGGCATGGGCCATTTGGATCAGATAATCATATGGTCTACTATGACAGGAATGCAAGGTTAAAGAGAAATGAGGTTGGATTCATCATCAAAAAAGACATCTCAAGATCTGTCCTGAAGTACAATGCTGTCAGAATAATAACCATATGCTTACAAGGAAGATCAGTTAATATGACTATTATTCAAATTTACGCACCTACCACTAAGGCCACAAATGAAGACATGGAAGACTTTTACCAACTTCTGCAATCTGAAATAAATTGAACATATGATCAGGAGGTACTGATAATTACTGGTAACTGGAATGCAAAATTTAGAAATGAAGAAGGCTCAGTAGTTGGAAAATATGGCCTTGGTGACAGAAACGATGATGGAGATTACGTGATTGAATTTTGTCAGACCAATGATATTTTCACTGCAAATACATTTTACACCAATATAAATGGCAACTATACACATGGAATTCACCAGAAGGAACATACAGGAATCAATTTGACTACATTTGTGATGAGACAATGGAAAAGCTCAATATTAAATGTCAGAACAAAACCAGGTACTGATTATGTGTTAGACCATCAACTGCTCATATGAAGGTTCAAACTGAAATGGAAGAAAATTAGAACACATGTATAAGAGCCAAGGTATGATGTTCAGTATATTCCACCTGAGTTCAGAGACTACCTCAATAAAAGGTTTGATGTTTTAGACACTAATGATTGAAGCCCAGAGGAGTTGTGGTAAGACATCAAAGACATCATTTATGAGGAAAGCAAAAGCTTATTTAAAAGACAAGAAAAAAAGCAAAGACCAAATTACATGTCAAAAGACACTCTGAAATTTGCCCTTGAAAGTCAAGCAGCTAAAGTAAAAGGAAGAAATGGTGAAGTTAAAGAACTAAACAGAAGATTTCGATGGGCAACTTGAGAAGACAAAATCAAATATTATGACATGTGCAAAGAGCTGGAGATAGAAAACCAAAAAGGAAGAACGTGCTCTATTTTTCTGAAGCTTAAGGTATTGAAGAAAAAACTCAAGCCTCAAGTGACAGTAGAGAAGAACTCTACAGGAGAAAATTAAATGATGCAGGAAGCATCAAAAGAAGATGGAAAGAATACACAGAATCATTATACCAAAAAGATTAATGGATGACCAACCATTTCAAAAGGTTGCATATGATCAGGAACCAATGGTACTGAAGGACCACAGTAGAAGCTGCTATGAAGGGACACAAGGCTCCAGGAATGGATGGGATATCAGTAGAGATGTTTCAATAGACAGATGCAGCACTGGAGTTGCTAACATGTTTATACCAAGAGATTTGGAAAACACCTACCTGACCAACTAACTGGAAGAGATCCGTATTTGTGCCTATTCCCGAGAAAGGGAATCCAATCAAATGCAGAAATTATTGAATGATATCTTTCATATCAGACAGAAGCAAAATTTTGCTAAAGATAATTCAAAAGCAGCTGCATCAGTATATAGACTGGGAAGTGCTGGAAAATCAAACTGTATTCAGAATAGGGCATGGAACCAGGGACATCTTTGCTGATGTCAGATGGATATTAGCCAAAAGCCGGGAATACCAAAAAGATGTCTATCTATGTTTTATTGACTGTGCAAAGACATTTGACTGTGTAGATCACAATAGTGAATGGATAGCATTGCAAAGAATGGAGATATAAGAACACTTAATTGTACTCATGAGGAATCTGTACATGAAGCAGGAGGCAGTTGTTTGAACAGAACAAGGAAACATGCCTAGTTTAATGTCAAGAAAGGTGCATGTCAGGGATGTATCCTTTCGCCATACCTCTTCAATCTCTATGCTAAGCAAATAATCTGAGAAGATGGACTTTATGAAGAAGAAAGTGGCATCAAGATTGGAGGAAGACTCTAACAATTTGCCTTATTCAGATGACACAACTCTGCTTGCTGAAAATGAAGAGGGTTTGAAACATTGACCAATGAAAATCAAAGAACACAGCCTCCAGTATGGATTGTGCCTCAACATCAGCAATAAGAAAATCCTTACAACTAAGTATGCAACTTCATGACAAATGGAGAAAATATTGAGATAGCCCAAGATTTTGCTTTACTTGGGTATACAATCAACACCCATGGAAGCAGCAGTCAAAAAATCAAAAGATGCATTGCTCTGGGAAAAGCTGTTGCAAATAAAATATTGAAAATTAACGATGTCACACTGAAGACAAGAGTGTGCTTGACTCATGCCGTGGTATTTTCATTCACAGCATATGGTTGTGAAAGCTGGACATTGAATAAGGGAGGCAAGAGAAGAATTGATGCTTTTGAATTATGGCACTGGATATGATTAACCAACAGATCTGTCTTAGAAAAAGTACAACCAGAGTGGTCCTTGGAAGCTAGTATGTGTAAACTGCATCTGACATCTTTTGAACATGTCATCAGGAGGGACCAATCCTTGGAGAAGAATATCATGTTTTGGAAAGTACTAGGTCAATGAAAAAAAGGAAGGCCTTCAACTAGATGGATCGATACAGTATCTGCAATGATGGGCTTGAACAAAAGTAATATCATGTGCCTGGCACAGAATTGGGGAGTGTTTCCTTCTGTTGAACATAAGATTGCTATGACTCAGACCTGAATTGAGGACACCTATTAACAACAACACAAAATAAGATTTAGATTAGAATCATGTGCTGATTGGGTTCATGGTGAAGAGGTAGTTGAGCTCACTGGTGTGAATCCAATTCACATTTGTTTCTAATCTGCATCTGATATCATACCCTTCTAAAACTGTTGAAAGGGTGCAGATTAGATTTGGGAATGTGTGATATTTTTCTTTCCTTGTACCTTATGTTTAATTTATTCTTCTCTTTACTATTCTTTTAAAGGAATCTGTTTTGTTTTTTAATAGGCAATAGAAGAATTTTATTAAGTTATGCTTACAGCATTCACATTTAACAGATTTTGCAATCTTCTTATTTTTGTTATCAAGAGATTGTGCTGAAAAGTTGCATGACCATTGCTGTAAATTTAATGTTAATTATGTACAGTGGGAATGAAAACTGCAAGTGGCATAAAGAAATCTTAAGGCAGAAAATCCTTTTTCTCCACTTGTCATACCAAATTCCTAAAAATAGCACTGTAATTTGGAGGTTGAAGTATACTACCTATCTCAGACATAGGTCTGTCATAGGTCCTTTTATAGCCTCCGACTTATTCAGTATATGTGAAATTTTGCCTGGACCATTGACATATTGATCATTCATGTCAATTATGAAACATTTTCTCGCAATAAATTTCTCTTGAAATGTATTTCTCCAATTATCTGACATTAAAATGATGTATGAAATTGTTAGGTTGCTTTTTGTGACCCTTCTTTTTCTTTTTATATTAGCTTGCATATGTGTTTTTCCAAATGTAATGTAAGTGAACATAGTCTTGTCGGATTTTTTCCTTCAGCTTATAGTAAGGCTCAATAAATATTTATTTCAGTAATTTTCTTTGAAATATTTCTCAGCATTTAAAACTTTTATAATCGATCCACAAGAAATAAGGTTAGAAAAATTATCACTGTTGAATCTATGTATTGTATAGAAGTGGATATTATACTATTCACTTTGGAGTGTGTTTGAAAATTTCTATAGTGCAAAGTTGTTGTTGTTATTAGGTACCGTCGAGTCGAGTCCGACTCATAGCAACCCTATGTACAGCAGATCGAAACACTTGCC
>VMDO01015413.1:0-51230 GCA_007922755.1 Pedetes capensis | reverse complement strand
CCTACACAGTTACTTGCTATACAGTGGTGCTTAAGCATCCCTGGAAATGTAATATGCAGATAATAATGGTTTCCATGATATTTCCCAACGTATATGTTGAATGGGGCTTAAGGACACATCATTGTTTTATAATGAATTATTGCATCAGTAATAATCCAACTAAGACAACAGAAAGCTCTCTGAATATTTCAAGCAAAAGGTATTTAAATTAGGAGGATGATTCTATCTGGGATGAAAAATGGGAAACTATTCTGGGGATACCGAGGGAGCCCAAAAATGAAGCCACCACTAAACAGGCTGGATGGAATGATGGAAAGGGAACTTTCTGCATACCCAAGTGCAGGTGAGAGGTAGCCTCAGTTAGAGGTACCACTGATGATATAGTGTAAGAAGTACCATGGGTTCTCCTTTCTTCCTGCCCTTCAGGGTCCTAGCAGTTGTTTCATTTTCTGACTCTTCAGGAGGCTAACTCGGAGTCTGGCAAACTCAACTTAAAGGGATCAGCTCCCAGGAATACAGGGTAGAGCAGGGGAAGGACAACAAGTCTTTTATAAATAGATCTCACTGGTTGAGGAATATTATTAAGACAAACAAACAAACCCAAATGTGGTGATACACAACTGTAATACCAGCAATTTGGGAGGCAAAGGTAGGAGAATCAAAAGTTTGAGCAAAGTGGCAGGCTGTGTAACTTCGTGAGACCTGGTCTCAAGATAAAGAGTTAAAAAAAAAGGAAAAGGGGTTGGGCTACAGCTCAGTGGTAGAGCACTCGCAAAATATATGCAAGGCCCTGGATACAGACTACCAGTACCACAATAAATGAATATGAAAGAAAGAAAGAGCAAGAAAGAGAAAAGAGAATAACCTTATTAAACTATGTTTGCTATAATTTTGTTGTGGACATCCATTCTATATTTAAAAGGGTCTTTAGGAAAATGATCCATGAGATTAATTTCTTTTTAATATTAAGAAAAATTGCATTTTTCCTGAGCCGCTTGTTTTTAATTTATGGGGACAATGTGTCCCATCACCTCATCCATGTTCCTCTTTATGCTGGCTCTTAGTAAGTTTAGAGTCAAATCTGTATTTGTAAGTTTATGTGATCTCACAGCATGCATTTTGTTTACCATTCATGCTATACACACACACACACACACACACACGTGTGTGCGTATGTGTGTGTGTATATATATATATACATATATACACATATACACATATATACATATATACGTATATATATATATATATATATATATATATATAGAGAGAGAGAGAGAGAGAGAGAGAGAGAGAGAGAGAAAGAGAGTGAAATACAAGGAAGCCAGTGAAATACAAGGAAGGAACATATATGTGTGTGTGTATATATATATATATATATATATATATATATATATATATATATATATGTATATTACTTGTTCTAGTTTCTTTTGGCATTGTAAATATCTTTAAAAGTTCACTTATGTCTTCTTTGTATATAGACAACTGATTTTAAATTTTTAAATATGTGATCACATAAGAGTATTTATTACTCCCTCAGAATGGAAGTTATAGGAGAGTAAAGCTTATGTTGTTGTTGTTATTAGGTGCCATCAAGTTGGGTCCAACTCATAATGGCCCTCATAGGGTTTTCAAGGGCTGATTGTCTTGGGATTGTTTCTGGAATAAAGTGCCACATCCTTCTTCTGTTTTTGCAGTGCGAGGGATTGCACTGGGTCCTCAGAGAGTGCAGAACAGCACTCTACCAGTACTCTACAAGGCTCCCAGTTGCAGATGTTCAAAAAGTAGAAAAAATTCAAAGTGCTGGTTATTAAACTACACTGAACATTTCAATTACTCACTGGAGTAACGCAAGTCACTTTATAGTGAGCAGAATTGCTGCAGTTTTTATCCAGAAATGGGAGGAGAGGGCTAGGAAATAGTCCCAATGAATGAATGAAAATGAAAGGCAGAGGAAGATGGTTCATGATCATTTTTCCTGAGTCATGCTTGTCCAATGTAGATTTTATACAAGTTTTAGTTTCATATAATATTTTAGAATGGAACATATTTGAATAATGTGTTCAGCATCACAGCAACATGCAAGGCCCCACAGCATGACAAGCTGACAAAAATGTGGAGGAAGTGCTTGGTTACTAAATAATAAAACACACATAACAGGTTCACATAACCAACTTCTTGGTATCATGTGGATCAAATAAAACAGAGTTTTAGTTATACGGATGACATTTGTTGGCATACTCAAAATTATCAGAGATATATGAATATCATGTAAGTACATGATGGTGTGTGTGTAGGTTTATCAATAAGGTTTCTTGGTCTTTTCTTCCTATGCTTAACTTGTTGGTATTTGAAGAATGCACTTTTAAGTTGCTGGTTTATTTTTTCTCGTATATTTTTTATGGAGGTGGATATATATTCAAATAAAAATCAGATATATTAAAATGCATTAGCGTCAAAATAGGTATTAAAAGGTGCTTCAGTGTATGCTTTCGGTAGCTTGAAGCAGTGACTTTTTGGATAATGCAAGGTCGTTGTAAGCATGAAAACAGGAGGCTAACTTCACACACTTATCTATGAATAAGAATTTCTATTTGATCAGTCCTTATGTTTATGGAATCTGGATCTAATCTGCTCCAGGGATCCCAGTAGCCAGAGTTCTCTAATTTCCACTGAAGTATTGGCAAGCAAATTTATTTAACTCCCTTCCTATCTATACTAGTTTTCTTTTATAGTCTTGTGTCTTCACTCAATACCAGCTTTTATATACCCCTGTATATTCTTCCTTTCCTCTTCCCTAGAGTGAAATACAATTACTATCCTTTGGGGGTGAGAGACATGTGTGACTCTGTGTCAAGTCCTATATCTAGTCTAATCAGCCTCATCCAATAGAGATACTGGTCACCTTCTATACAATACAATTGCTTAGGTCTGCTGAGGGAGCTCTTTAACTTAAAAGTGCTTGGATATTACAGGTACAATGCATTATTGTACAATATACAATATATCATATATTTTCGGATGACATACATGTACAGACACTCTAAAAGTCATAAACACTTTGCTTTAAGAAGTATGTTGAAAACTTCAAAATTAGGAAGTATAATATTTAGATATTTAAATTCAAGAAACCAATGAGACTAAGTATACTTTTGAATGCAGGAATTTTCATTTTGACAGCAGTGGGTAAGAAATGGTTAAGATGAGAAAGAGAACATTGCTATAATCTAATTGTGGATAATAGTTTTTTAATGAAAAGAATATTTTTTCCTAATAATGAGTGTGATACATACAAAAGTTACAAAGAATGAAGTAAAAAATTGCCCAAAATCCTATCATCTTAAAAATCACTTTGTTCTTTCTTCTTTTGTTATCTTTGTCTATCAATTGGCAAAATTGTTTTATGCTAGGTATACTCTTTTGATAGGAAGTGCTTTAGATTTTTTCACTTAAAATATATTTAAAACAAATTTTCAAGCCAATAGATAAAAATTTATATCATTATACTAAAATACTGTCTGATATTCAATTATATGAATGTCATGTAATTTATTTAACTTGTTCCTTATAAATGAACATTTAGGTTATCTCTACAGACATTTGTAGGTACAAATACTTGTGTGCTTATTTAATTATTTTCTTCTGATAACTTCCCAGAAGCAAGTCACAGCCTTAGCGAGTTTAATTTGCTTAGATGTTTGCTTTCTGTTACAAAACTGCCTTACAGAATTACCAGCCTTCCAAGTCCTCATTTTTAGTAGGTCAAAAATGATGTTAACAAAATTATCATATGTTAATTGACTGTTTGTATTTCGTTTTGCATGTATGAAGTACTTTTTAAAAAATTTCCTGCCATAACTTTTATGTTATTTCCCATGACTTTTATAAGATCAGAAACTAAAATATAATAGTAAAATAGTACATTGTCTTGTGTATGGTATCCCTTCTTTTTGGATTTTATTTAGTAGACACATTTTTTTTTTTGTTAACCAGTAAAATGAGATGAACAATAAAATGAAATCTTTAGAGGTTTTTTTTTTTTTTTTTTTTTTTCCAGTATGTGGAGGTTGAACTCCAGGGCATCACATAAACTTTGCAAGTGCTCTACCACTGAGCTGCCCTCCCAGTCCACCCCTTCCCCCTATTTTTTTGTTGTTGTTTTGTTTTTGAGTCACAACGTTACCCTCAAACTAGTAGTCCTCCTGCCTGAGCCTTCCTAGTTGCTGGGATTACAGGTGTGTGCCATAGTATACAGCAAAGATTTACCTGTCTTTAATTGTCTACATTATTTGGACACAGGGAATATTTTAAATCATCTTGGTATAGTTAATTAAGCATGAGTTAAGTTATGGCGTGAAGTTATCTTTATAAGTAAAACACCACCATATTTTGGTGGTGATTAACTATTGAAAAAGTTTAGGAAATATTATATCTTTAACATGGTAATGAAAGAAACCTTTCCCAGAAATATAGTAGTTAATAATGGTGTTTCAGATATAGGCACATTTGGTATTTAATTTAATGTAATAAATGTAAATGCATTCTCAAATATAGTTTGTTTTTCTTCTTTTATAATGTACTTTTAAAGAAAAGGCCATTTTCTCCTTGCCCTTCCTTTCCTCTTTCTTCTTAATTTTCCTCAACTTCTTTGTCCTTCACTTCCTTTTGACAAGTAAATAGTATATTTCATTAGCTTATGTATGTATGATATCATGTAACACCAACTAAACCTTGTCAGTTACAGTTTGAGCTAGGTTACCCAGTTTTAATGATGTTACCTAATGAAATGGCAAACTTTTTGTATACATACTGCTACTTCCTGTTTTATCTCCTTCTGTCCCAGTGATTCATAGCACCCTTTAAGATCCTTGCCTCGGATCCTTGTCAACCCACATTGAGTAGCTCAAACTTTCTAACTTAACAGTCAGAAGTGCATGAAAGAATTTGCCATTCTTACCCCAGTGGTATCACAATATTAGATCACATAAAATTTTTATTTAAATTACAGGGAAGAATTTATCCCTTCTGGAAAGATAAATTCCACACTTTTGCCAAGACAATCCTCTGAAGCAAGACCCATAGACTCGTGGCCACCCAGTATAACACCTGGGAGTCCAAAATCTTTTTAAAATCTCTTCAGTTTGATTCTCGTTCCTATACAAAGTTGATCACCCCAAGAGAGGAGACCTCTGTTCAAGCAGTCCAGAAGCAAAATGCTTTTTCACATACGTTTTTTCTCACTTGCCCAACCAATAACAAAAAAAAACAAACAGTTGTGCTGCTTTATTTTACCCTTCCTTTCTTCCCCCTTCTTTTAAACCAACACTTGTAGTATTACCAAGTGTGGGTCTGGAGAAGAGAGCATGTGTCTGGAAGGCAGGTCTGAGAGGCCAGTGACAGACAGGTCCTTCCTAGGCAGCAGATAGTATCTACAATTTTCCCTTTTCCTCAGAAGAAACTACCTCAGTTCATCTGTGTTTCCCTGTATAGAAGAATTTATATAAGACTAGAAATTATAGTATATAGAATAAGTTTGTTAAAGATAGAGAATATACAAATGGATTATAAAGATGGTATACCCTCAAGACATGAAAAGGAAGGCAGTAGAAAAAGGCTACTGCTGCCTTGAGCTTAACTCAACCATGATCTTGATAGTTGGGGTTGGAGCCTTCAGAGGAAGAAACAAACGTTTTACACACGGAGACTATGCCCAGAATGGGTTAATGGATTCCTGGTGTCTTCAAAGTATTGGAATCAGAGACAGGCATTCCAAAAGGTTATAGAAATCCAGGCAACTACTGGTCTTGATAAGGGAGAAGAATCCACTAAACAGTGTCCTTTTTGAATGCTGGGGGTGGGTATGTCTCACAGTCTTATTATCCTTCCTGGATAATTGGAGAAGTGAGGAGTAACTTTAATTATCTGTTTCCTTCTAGTAAGTATGCTGTTTATAAGAGTTTTATCTATCAGGGAAGCATGGACCACTAGACCAAAGCCTTTGTCCCACAGGAGACTTACATTGATATTCATATTCCAGGTGTCTGTGAAGCACATAGCTGTGCTGGGAGGTAGCTGGCTGCAGAGCCCTGTCTCAATTCCCTTTCCTCCTCCCTATTACCCTCTAACAGTAGTATTATTGTCTTGCCTGTGCTTAGTCTCCTCATTCCTCTCATGACTCCCTTTCTGCACCTTCCACCCATTTACTTCCTTCTGTGCAAGAACTACACTTCTTTTACCAAAGAATGTACAATTGATCTGTTTCCTATTAGAGAAAGCTGACAACTACCATTCCCTCTGTTCCTAAAAGAGGGAGGCAACAGGAGTTCAAAGAGATTAATTTTGTGGTTATCAAAGAGCTAGAAAGACTTTTAAATTAATGGTTTGTCTCTGACCCCACAGGAATCTATTTTTGGTTTTGCTTTTTGTACAATTTTTTGCTTTTGTACAATTGCAAAGCCTTGCCTTTATTTGATGGTGGGGATATCATAAACAACTGTTCTTTATTTTCCAGTTCTACTTCCCGACTATGTTCAGCTTCTGCTCATCTCATTATCATTATCTTGGTTTCTGTCTTCTCTGTACCCTTCACATTGACTCCTCCCCCTCTAATTTCAGTGTTCAAGAGCATGAGAGCAGAAAGGTTGGGCTAGATGAAGAATGCAATAAAGCAACTATTTTAACTGAAGAAAAACATGTAAATGTTTAACAAAAATGGCATAATTCAATTTATGCAAATGATAACAGAATGAATTTAACAGTAATAGAGAGATGGCTCCTAAAGGAAGTAATTAGTTATTCTATCATTGATCTCTCCAGATAACAAATGTACATTGTCTTAAATTTAATCACAAAGGAAATGCATTGGATAAGATTTATTAAATTATGCATAGTATTTCATTGCTTTGAACTTTAGATAAAGCAACTGCTTAACTCAGAGTTTCTCAGTGTTATGCAGAATGATATTAATTCTTTTATGTGATTGGATTCCACTCATAGGTGAAAGCTTGTGCCCCTCATAATACTTAGGTATTTGGCCAGAGCACCCACCAATGACATGAATGAGGATTGTCGACAGGATTTTGACCACAATGACCTTCTCCACCTGGATTTGTCCAAATACTAGCTTACTTGAAGGTCTAGCTCAGTGCCAGACCCATCAAGGTACTCTTACTGATCTCCCACCAGCTAAGATTGTTCTCTCTCTATCCTTGCCGCTCTAGGCACTTCATTTTCTCTGTTTCTGTTGGTTTGAATTATGTTCTACTCTGCAGTAGAGAAAGAAATATGACTAAGTAGTTCTATGTAGAACTATGACTAAGTAGAGAAAAAACTAACACTAAGCAATTCTTTACTTCAAGAGAATGAACAGAGTGTATAGATGCTGTTAATAAACCTTCACATCCATGTGGATTATCTTTTTTATTTCTTGGAAAAGAAAAGAATGTATACCTCTGATTACTCATGTTTTATATTGGAATTTTAAGTTAAACCCCTCATATATGGAAAAACAGACCTTTGATTTTTAAACATATTTAATCTCCATTTTTTCTTCAGTACTGGGGGTTGAACCCAAGGCCTTATGAATGCTAGGCAATGGCTCTACCACTAATCCTCAAACCCAGCCCCTTTTTATTTTTTATTTTGAGATATTGTCTTGCTACATTGTGTAGGTTGCCTCTGGCCTTGAATTTGTGATCCTCCTGCCTCAGCCTCCCAAGTCACTCTGGGATTACAGGAGTTTACCAGTAAAAAATTGATTTTGAAGGTGGAAGATTTTTTTTTTCTTTTTTCTTATCTAAACATGTGCTGAAGGTGTACTATATTCTAGGTACTCTACTAGTCACTCTATAGTTTTTAATGATATTCTGTTTTATCTTGAGATCATTCCTCTTCTGTATAAAAGAAACAAAAGGAAAAAAATTTCACAAAAAAGATATTTCTACAATCACAGAGTTTTAGGAGGCACAAAGTAGATCCTTCATGGGTTTACTGTCCTGCCAGTTTCAGTACCAGGAAGGTGTTGGCTGAATCTTGAGCCATTTCCCCCTAAAGTCTTGCTTTCTTCCTTCTTAATAGTCAAATTCAAAGCATTACAGGGGATCGGGTCCAGGGAACCAGAGTTACCAAGAAGTTGACAATCCTTGTGTTCTCCATTTTAAAGAATTCAGTAGAGACACAGAGAGTGCCGGGCAGAATGTGTTGTTAGGTGCCATCCAGCCTTTCTTTTCTCTTTCTTTCTTTCTTTCTTTCTTTCTTTCTTTCTTTCTTTCTTTCTTTCTTTTTTTTTTTTTTTTGTGTGTGGTACTGGGGGTTGAACCCAGGGCCTAGTGCTTGCATGCTCTGCAAGTGCTGTACCACTGAGCTGCACCCCCAGCCCATATTTTAACTTTTTGAGACAGGGTCTCACTAAATTACATAGATTGCCCATGGTCTTGAACTTGAGATCCCCCTGCCTCTGCCTACTGAGTCCCTGGGATTATAGGTGTGCACGACATCACCTGGCTCCTCATAGGATTTTCAGTGTCTGATTGTTTCAAGATTGTTTTGGGAGTGGGCTGCCATGTCCTTCTCTCATTTTGCAGTGCTGGGGATTAAACTCACAGCCTCAGAGACCACATAGTGGCACTCTATCAATGGAGCTAGACCCCAGCATGGAGGAGAATATAGGCAACATTTTTGGAGTGATAATTTGGCCTTAAGAAATAATTGCCAGGGAAAAATGAAGCACCTGGAGAAAGTTGGAGAAACCTGGAAAATACCTGGAAAAACCTTGTTTCTTTCGGTGGCATGACCTAAGATTAGGGCACTTCCACAGGTAAAGAAGAAGGCAAATAGACCAGAATAAATGTCAATCAAGCTTAACTTAGAAAGAAAAACACCTTGGCTAGACAGGCAATGTGGGCACTCCAGGAGATTAGGGATGTGGTGATCTTTGCTCTCTCTAACAGTTTTACTGAAACCAGAGTAAAGTAGTGATCCATCCAGGGTGACATGAGCTGTAGCCACAAAACTCCAGTTCTGCCTTTCCCTGACTGGCAGAGGGAAAGCCTAGTGCTCTTCACTCTTATGGAGCCTGGGCCCTTTATTTTGTAAATGTATTAATGGACTTGTCTGGCATATTTCAAAAGAGCAGGCCCATTGGTGGATACCGTGGAAGGGTCTGCCTTTGTTCATTATTCTTGGTTAGGGTGTGGGGCCCATTAGAACACTGCCTAGTCATTTTCCAGAGATGGCTTCTGATGTCCTGGAAGGTCTTGTCTCAGGTCATGGCTGAAAGTAGGAGATATTTTAATCCTCCTTTCCTACATGGCCTGTTAATATCTAACTACCTGCCTAACATAAGGACTCTCTTCCTCTCCCCTTCCCACCCTACCCCCTGCTCATTCTTGCACACACCTGTGCTCAGAGGTACACACAAATGACTTTCGTAATGGTTATGTCACTGGTAAGTGAGGGCTGCAGCCCAGCTCCTACCTTCTTAACCTGAAGGGTTCCTCTTTCTCAGGACTCTCACTCAGGTGAAAGTCAGGTTCCTGGCTAAGTTGCACAAATGAATTTTAGGACTAGTGTGTAAGAGAGGGAAGTAGTTTAAAGTTTATTAAGTAAAGGCAAGAGATAGTACATGCTTCAGAGTGAATGTCTAGAGAGAGAGGTACACTTGGGTGCCTTCACAATGGCTATATCTACATACACATGTTGTTGCTATTAGGTACCATCAAATCAGTGTCTGACTCATAAGGACCCTGCATACAACAGGCCAAACATTGTTCTCAGTGCTTTTCTGCTGTTCATTGGGTTTTCAATGGCTGATTGTGTTTTGGGAGTGAATTGTCAAGTCCTTCTCCAAAGCCTGCAGCACCTGGTGTTAGCAGGCTGTTTCCCATCCAGATACTAAGCAGGCCCTACCCTGCTTAGGTCCTGAGGTCTGACGAGATCAGACACCAACCACAGTGCTATGGCTTCAGGCACGTGCACATATGTATACACACACACACACACACACACAAGTTGTTGTTGTTAGGTGCCATCAGGTTGGTGTCCAACTCAGCGACCCTACATACAACAGGTGAAACACTATTGTCAGTGCTTCTCTGCTGTTCATAGGGTTTTCAGTGGCGGATTGCTTTTTGGGAGTGGGTTGCTGGATCCATCTCCCAAGCCTACAGCACCTGGTGTTCCCAGGTGGTCTCCCATCCAAGTACTAACAAGGCCTGACCCTACTTAGTTTCAGAGATCTGACAGGGTCAGATGCCACAGGGCTAGAGCTGCAGGCACACACACACCGTGTGTGTGTGTGTGTGTGTGTGTGTGTGTATCAGCACATAGCTGTTGTGAGGTGCCATCAAGTCATATCTGACTCATAATGACCCTTATAGGGTTTTCAATGGCTGATTGTTTCAGGATTGCCTTGGGAGTGGCTTGCCATGTGCCATGTCCTTCTCCCATTTTTATGGTGCTAAGAATTGAACTCAGGACCTCAGAGAATGCAGAATGAGGCCTTAACCAACTGAGCTAAATCCCAGGGCTCACTCTCTCTCTCTCTCTCTCTCATATATATATATATATACATGTATGTATGTATGTATATATATATATACATATATACATATATATGTATGTGTGTGTGTGTGTATGAGTTTGTACCTTTTTCTAACTAGATTTAAAGATTTAAAAAGATTTAAAAATTAAGTAGATTAAAAAATCTACTAACAAGTAAAGGCAGCATAAGCTAGTTTATCTATTCTTCTCATGCTAAAGAATTTCCTTGTCTGAGTTACATTGTAAAGTGATTTTATGGGGTGCAATGTTTAGGCTTGTGGTGGGGAGAGGGTTGCTAGTGATGTTAAACTTAAAGGTCATAAACATTAAAGGCCTAAGTGATAATAGTCTATTTGTTATTTCCAAAAATCTTGTTTGAGTACTCCTAGTAAGACAACAATTATCTCCACGTAGGCAGTCTTTACTGATCTTGTCAGTTACGTGTTGTGGACCCTCACCCAAGTGGGGGTTTCAAGGAGCAGATTCCTTTAGTTAAACCTGCATTTTTTTTGTCATAGGGCAATGTTATCAGATTTCAGAGTGAGGGGCTTCTCTCCCTTCCCTTGTCCCCCAAATTTTCTGTCTTTTTATCCTGCCTAGGTCTGTTTACTTTAATTATATTCCATAATCTAGCTTGGTGAGGCTCTCAGGGAAGCCCTGGTCTCTATGCTGGTTGTTTCCATAGTGGCCTTTCCTCTCTGATTGTGCTGGAATTTTCAGCAGGTAAGACTCTTGCCAGATCCTGGGGTGAAAATCACTTTTCTTCCCATGCCTCAAAATTTTCTGTCTTTCTATCCTGCCTTAGTAACATACAAATTATTTGGATTGGTTTATATACTGAGAATAGATTACTGACTTTAATAGTAAGTGAATTTCCTTTTCTTAATCTTTTTAACCAAATCTATCTGATGTAAACTATCAGGACATAAGATTATTAAGGATCAAAATTAGGAAGTCTTAATTTTTTTTAAATTTGCTGTTTGCAGTATTCTTAGTTGGAAGAATATATTTTACATTATTGCAGTGACTATATTCTATTCTCCATGCCATATTTCCATATCAAAATTATCTGTGCTGACTGGCTGTCTATCCTGGAAACGGATCAACCTTAAGCTCGTCACATATTTCTTGTATCTTGTGGCTGCATTGACTATAATATGCTTTTCCAGCCATTCACTTTTTGATCTTATTCATTCTAAAAAAGGAACAAGTTCAGTCAGATGTAGTACAAGGAAGAGCAACCCTTTTTCTTTTGGGATCTGATATGTCAGTTTCCTGCAGATTCACCTGACTTCCCCGCATGCTTGCTATAGAAAGGTGGCAATGATCACATTTAGTAGAGTGAAGTATGAGTTAAACATAGGAGGGTTGGGAACTGATTATATGCTTCTTTCTTTCATGTTCCTCTTTAATATCAATGAAATCAAGATTCAAGTGGCAGATACAGTCTTTTGAGACTTGAAATCTGAAAATCCCAATCCACACTTTAAAAATTAAGCAAGATATGTGAAAATTGCAGCTAAAAGATTAATTCAATAATCTCATAAGGATGGTTTACAGGGAATGTTTAAATTAAAAATATATTTAAAAATAGACTATTTATGCAAAGCTCATCAAAGCAAATTATTCACTTAAATTTCAAAAATCACTTTAAATCCCAAATGGATGCTTTTAACTGATGGAGAAAAAGTAAAGTTGATTAGTAATTCAGTTATTGAAACTGTTGAAGAAGGCATCCCCCACCCCCCTCCGCAACCCCTGCCCTACTGTCCCCATCCTAGGACTGTGTCACTTAACAGTGATTTTATTTTCCAAATTGAAGATGCTTCTACAAGCACATTGTAATGATTAATTTGAGCTTGACAAGGTCACAGTACCCAGATGTTTGTTGTTGTTGTTAGGTGCCATCAAGTCTGTATCCGACTCATAGCGACCCTCTGTACAACAGGGGAGACACCTTTGTCAGTGCTTCTCTGCTGTTCATAAGGTTTTCAATGGCAGATTGATTATTGGGAGGGAGTTGCCAGGTCCTTCTCCCAAGCCTACAGCTTCTGGTGTTCCCAGGCGGTCTCCCATCCAGGTACTAACCAGGCCCGACCCTGCTTAGCTTCCGAGATCTGATGGGATCGGATGCCACAGGGCTATGGCTGCAGGCCACCCAGATGTTTAGTCAAATATTATTCTAGATATTTCTGTTAAGGTATTTTAAAGATAAGGTTGACATTTAAATTGGTTGACTTTGAAGGAAACCATATTATCTCCTAATGTGGGTGAGTCTCGTTCACTCAAGTGAAGGTCCTAATAGGAAAACTGACCTCCCCCAAAAAGGGAATTTTACTAGCAGTCTGCAGTAGGACATAAACGGTGAGGCTGTGACTGTTCCCTGAGTCTCCAGCATGCTAACCTACACTGCAGGCTTTGGACTTGCCAGGTCTTCAGAATTGTGTGAGCCAAGTCTTTCAGTCCCCCTATCCTATCCTATCCTATCCTATCCTATCCTATCCTATCCTCCCTCTCCCTCTCCCTCTCCCTCTCCCTCTCTCTCTCTCTCTCTCTCTCTTTCTCGCTTGCACGCGCTTTCTCTATCTCTTTCTCTCTCACACACAAGCGTGCACACACCCACATCTTGTTGGCCCTGTTTCTCTGGAGAACTCTGATTAACACATACTGACTTAGAGAACTTAAGTAAATCAATATAATTTGGCTGAGTTTTTCAAATTCCTGAATAATTCTAATATGATTTAAATAGGCAGTCACAAGGAGTAAACCGATCACATGGAAAGTTGATATGGAACTTTAAAAAATTATTGGTACTCAGCCAGGCATGGGGATGCATGACTGTATTTTGTAGCTACTGGAGAGGCTGAAGCAGGAGGATCATGAGTTTGAGGCCAGCCTGGGGAATGTAGTAAGACTCTGTCTCAAAATAAAATTTATAAAAGGACTGGCAATGTGTCTCAGTTGTACATTACTTGCTTAGCATGTGCCAGTCCCTGGGCTCAATCCCCAGTATTAGAAAAAGAAAGAAATAAAGAATGAATTACCTTTTTTATTAGGTAATAATTTTCTGATCTTTTTTTAATGCAGAAATACTAACGTTATGCAAGGACAGAATTTGAAATTGTTTTCTACGTGTTTCAAATCTTTTACTCTAGATACTTAATTTTTTCTTCAGGTTATTGGTTTGTGGCATCAAAATGTAGTCAATTCCCCAAGCAAAAATTCACTTTCTAAATTTTACAAAGTGTCATTCTTATCTGGTAAGGAATAATATTGAAGTTCCTTTCCCTTACATTATAACTGGAACACATATATTAACTTTTATATGCCTGATTTGGGAAATCAGTTTCTGTCTTCAGTAACTGATTGTGTGTTATAGCTGGGTCCTTTACAAATGAAGTGCAATTCGATTGATTAAAAATTGCTTTCCTGTGCAACATGATGTAATGAATTAAATCCAAATGAGCCTTATATTCACAATGTCATAATATGTAACTCGTCCCTTGTGGAACTTCTTTATTATCTAATACAAGGGAAGCTAACACCTTCCTCTCATGCCTCACTTCTCAGAAGGTTATGCAGCTTTCAGTATTAGAAAGAAAACTGTGATTTGAGATCAAACTACCTTTTATAAACTCTCTAAATCACAGCGAGTACCTTCTCATGTCCCAAAATATGCAAATCAAATTCTGATAGAACAAGAAACAAAAGAAGCAGTTCCAGTTCTGTGGAGCGCATTTCTATCTGTGATAGAAAAATGAAGCTGAACAATTTTCTTTGAACAGAAAGGTGTGCAGGTGGTTTTTACCTTCAATAAAAATAAAATAAGTGTGGGCGTTTTCTCTCTGTTTCTTCCCTGGCTTCATCATATTAACTCCAGTCTGCAGGGAACAACTTCTAAGATCAGCTTGTACAATATTGTAATTCAAGCTGCTAAATACATTTAAATGCTCTAATTTATTAGCCTGATAATTTTTGTAATTCGATAAGACATCAAATATTTCCTATGGCCACCTACGGCATGTCTGGATGGCATATTTTAATTTAATGGAAATTTCAGATTGTGTCTTGCTATTTTATAATGGAGAAGAGCAAAGGTAGACAAATATTTATTTTATTCCAGCAGGACAGTCAAGATAAGCTGTATGAAGTTTTCATAGATTGTCACTTCTTGTGGCTTCCTGAGCTGTATTTTTGGGGGGCAGGACAGAAGTTGGAGATTGATACAGAATCTCCCTATTTAGTCCATGCCGGCCTCAAATTAGCTATGTAGCCCTAGCTGGCCTGGAACTTGTGACCCTCCTACCTTAGCCTCCCAAATGCTGTCATTACAGGTGAGCACCATCAACCTTGACTCTCCCATCTCCTTGTGAGAGACCCTGTTACATTTTTCTGCATCCTGCTCTTGTTCACAATAGCTGGATCCCAATGGTCTAACACTTGGTCCAGATCTCCAGATCTAAGCCTTCTCCCGACCTCTCTCTCTCTCTCTCTCTCTCTCTCTCTCTCTCTCTCTTTCTCTCTCTCTCTCTCGGCAATACTTGGGGTTAAACACCCAGGGCCTCACACTTGGGTGCTTTGCAAGTGCTGTACCACTGATCTGCATCCCCAGCCCCCCCCTTTTTTTTTTCACTTTTTGAGACAAGATCTTGCTAGATGATGCAGACTGCCTCTGGTCTCCAACTTGCTATCCTCCTGCCTCTGCCTCCCGAGTCACTGGAATTACAGGGGTGCGCCACTATTCCCAGCTCCGACCTTTCTCATTTTAAGCAGAGTACCTAAATTTTTGGCCTGCACCAGTCACCCTGTGGCATCTGATCCCATTAGATCTCGGAAGCTAAACAGGGTCGGGCTTGGTTAGTACTTGGATGGGAGATCGCCTGGGAACACTAGGTACTGTAGGCTTGGCAGACCGACCCGGCAACCCACTCCCAAAAATGAATCTGCCATTGAAAATCATATGAACAACAGAGAAGCACTGACAATTATCTTTCCCCTGTTGTATGTAGGGTCGCTATGAGTTGGATACCAACTCGATGGCACCTAACAACAATGACCACCTAAATTTTTATATGATCTGATTCTCCTGGTTTAATATTTAAGTTGTATTTAAATCAAGTAATTCAAATTGTACATAAGCATGAGCAAATTACTTAACGACATGCAGAAGTACTAGATGAGGCAGAAGCAAAGCCATGCACTTCTGCAGAGAAAGGAGACATCACAACTCTCTAAGGTTTTATATTATTCTTCATTTATGTTCAAATTTTAAAATGGTAACTGGTAGCCTATATCACAAGTCTTATTCCAAGTGTCTTAGCTCTGGTGCATTAATTATGTGCACAAATGTTTATTGAGTACCTACAATGTATTGAAACCTGAGCTAAGTACTGGAGACCAAGTGGTGAGTAAAAAATACAAGCTAGCTGCATTTCTGCTGTTAGTGGTCCCATTGGCTAGACTGGGGCAATAGGAGGATCCTTATTTACATAAACCAAGTATAATGACACAAAATTGCACAATGATAAGTAGGAGGGAAAGAAGGAGAGAAGGAAGGAAGTTATTGAATATCTCTTGCAAAGGAGTGATCATTGTGGATGATGTGGTTGGTTCAACCTCAGATGGACAATTTTGTGTCCCAGGAAGATGGAGCAGTCTCCTCTGTGCCTGTTCTGACTCTCTCTGAAATTGTAGGGTTGCACACCAGCTAAGTGGTCCACACAGCTAAGTGGTTCTCCCATCTCCTAACACTGAGACTGCCACGGAGCTCTTTCCCTACTTATTTATTTGCTTTATGTTATTACATTTGAAAATAAACAAACAACAAAAAATAGAAGTAAGAAAACTGACTTCTAAAGAGTAAGTCCAATAAGAAGGGCTTGGGGAAGGGGGTGAATTTACCACTCTTGTTGAATTTCTATTCAATTGGAACATCTGACATGGAATTAAACTCTTCCAAATAAGAACCATTGCTCTATTCTCTCTCTCCCTCTTGCTTTGATTTATTTTATTTTTTGATACAAGGTTTCACTATGTGGCCCAGGCAGGCCTCTTTCCTGCCTTAGCCTCCCTAATGCTGCCATTATAGGTGTGTGCCACCATACTGGACCCTACCTCTTTTAAAAACTATTAAAGACAAAGTCATTTATTTAAAGTTCTGTTTTTTCTTTTCAAAATAACTCAGCTTTAGGGCTTGCTTCACTGCTTCCCCTGAATGTTTCTTGAGAGTTTTTTTTTCCTGTGAATGTCACATTATGTATAGAAATTATATGTTGTTGTTGTTGGGTGCCATCAAGTCAGTATCCGACTCATAGCCACCCTCATAGGGTTTTCAATGGCAGATTGTTTCAGGATTGTCTTGGGAGTGGATTGCCAGGTCCTTCTCCCATTTTTGCTGTGTTGGGAATTGAACTTGGGACCTCAGAGACTGCAGCGCATCGCTCTACCAACTGAGCTAAATCCCAGCCCTTAGAAATTATATAGCCTTTGGCCATATCGTTGTGGCGACGATCCCATCAGATCTGGGAAGCTAAGCAGGATTGGGCCTGGTTAGTACTTGCATGGGAGACTGCCTGGGAATACCAGATACTGTAGGCTTGGGAGAAGGAGCCGGCAACCTACTCCCCAAAATCAATCCACCATTGAAAGCTCTGTGAATAGCAGAGAAGCACTGATGATAATCTTTAACCTGTCATACATAGGGTTGCTATGAGTCGGATACCGACTCAACAGCACCTAACAAAATAAACACAGAAGTCATATAGTATGAATAATAAAAGAAGAAATTGTTATAGCTCAGTCTTGTTCTAAAAGGGCCATTCCAAGGAAGATATACTCATTTTGGACTTTTGAGTTCTTATTTCTGGTTTAATCAGTTGCATTCATTTAAAATAGCAGCACTTTGCTAATTGTATGCAATTATGGTCTGACACCCAGTGGTATATGTTAACATTTTCAGACTGCAGGCAGTAACAATAAAGAGAGTTCCTTTATTAATATGGAAATTAAACTAAGATATTTACATGATATTTTTCTTTTCTCTATTTTTTGTTCTATCTTTCATTTTTTTTTCTCTTTCAGTGCTGGGGATTGAACCCAGGGCCTCACATATGCTAGACAGACACTGTGTGCTGAGCTACATCCCCTGCCCCATATGATTTTCTTAACACATACTCATATCGCAATTTCGGAGCTTCATATGGATAGGGACAAGGTCTTAGAAGGAATTCTCTAGTAGCCTTTTTCAGTTGCTCTTTTGGTAGGTTATATCCAAAAAGGGAAGTTTCAACCAGTGATTTGAGAAGCCTCAAGGAATATGTTTTCAGAATTGAGAGAGTTGTACCTCTGTGGCAATTCTAAAGGTAGAGAAGACAGTGATTGCTCTAGGAGTTTTCATAACAGAAATAAAATTATTTTCCTATTTGGGAATAGGGCAAAACTAAACAAAAAGTAGTATTGACATCAGGTATTGCTATGATAACTTGTGAGGAGGGAAAAAAAGTAAAGCATTGGACATTTGGAACATATTATTTGGAAAATAATTTGCTGATTGGAGAAAAAGTTATGGAATAACACATAATGAGAAAAAACTTAGACAATCTAGACAATAATTTAGGAAGAGAGAAGAGACAAAAGAAACAAAATCAATTAATTTTCCTTTTTGGAGGGCTTAAGAGAGCTTTCTGGAATGAATGTATCTGAGTTAGAAAGTTTTCTAGATAGGCAATACTATTTTGATAATCTGGTCTGGAAAATTCATACCAGAAGGGAAGAGCAAAAGGCTACAGCATAAGCTACTGAGCTAAAGAGTCAATAATAGGGCAGTGGAGAAATGTTGGCTCAGGTGTTGGGATCTGATAGATGCCCTCCTGTCACCTGTGTGGAGCACTGTGCTGGCCCTGGGAAGAAGATGTTGCTTTGCTGTGTAAAATATTCATCCTATGTGAGTCTGGGTGTAGAAAGTTAGGCAATAAAGTGAGATGGAATCCACAGAAAACTGCAAAATTTAGCAAAAACAAAACAAAACAACTGAACACACTTCTAGGTCTCACTTGATCTTGGATAGTTGCCTAAGACTTCCCAGAATCTATACCTATCCGGTACACTCAATGTTTGACAGAGGTCACACTGTATTTTTCTGTGGATTAAATGACTTAATATAACTCAGTCATGGGAGTATTTATGTCTAGTGTTTCTGACATTCTCAAGTCCTGAGGTATAGGAATGTACCCTAAAAGCTACTGCTGAGATAACAATTCAGGTACTACAGTAGGAATCTGAATATCAACCTATGATCTTTTCCTGGTAGATAATAGTAGCATATTTAGGAAAATAAACTCAAATAAGAAAGACTTGATTTCCATTTGCTGATGAGTTCATTTGACCCTGAAGCTATCATTCACACTTCAGCCAAGAATGTCAAGATCTGTGAAAGGTCTAAGGTTTTATGAAGTTATCAACTTAAGTTAGCCTGCTATGGTTTCTTGGATACTTACAAATACTTACAAAGCACCCGAGAATCCAGGTCAAAGCCAAAGGATAGTATATTATAGCTCTGCAAGTACCCTAAGCATCATGTTTGCATGTGTTTTTGAGCCCCATTTCCCACATGGTGACAAAAAGAGGGCTAGATGACACCTAATCATGCAGTAGTTGCATTAGGAAAAGGCCTTTGAGTCTAGAAGAATCACATTTTTTATACAAGACAAAAAGCATACCTACCTATTCTCTTGAGGAAGACACTATAGTCATCTGTTCAAGGCTGACAAAACAGACCTGAATGTTTTTTCCTGAAAAAAACACTATCTGTATCTTTCAAAGCTGTTTTCTACATATGCATCCTTGGAAAGAGAGTTTGAACAAAGGAAGTCTGGGTCTTTGTTCACAAGCTGTGAAAAATACTAAGAGAGTCTCATGTAGAACTATGATTTTTCATCTTTGGCCCAAATATATCAGGTCTTAATAACTTACTTAACTACATTAAGCATTTGCTTTATTTATTTATTGTTGTTGTTAGATGCCCTTGAGTTGAGTCCCATTCTTTGGGACCCTCATAGGGTTTTCAATGGCTGGTTGTCTTAGGATGTTTCAGTAGTTTGCTGCCACATCCTTCTTCCATTTTTCAGGTGCTGAGGATGGAACCCAGGGCCTCAGAGACCACAGAATGTTGTTATTGTTGTTAGGTGCCATCAAGTCAGGTCCAGCTCATAGCCACCCTATGTACAACAGAATGAACACTCTCTAACACTATGTAATACCCAGCTAAGTCAGTGCTTCTCTGCTCTTCATAGGGTTTTCAAAAATGGATTGTTCCAGGAGTAGATTGCCAGATTTTTCTTCCTAGCCTGAAGCATCTGGTATTCCCAGGCAGTCTCCCATCCACCAGGCTGACCCTGCTTAGCTTCCAAGATCAGGTGAGATCAGATGCTAGGGTGCCATGACTGCTGACACAGAGTGTTAGGCAATGGTAATGGAGCTCTCAGAGAAGGAGAGAATGGTCCCTTTTTTTCTAAGAGTTTAGCATTTTAGGGAAGGATAGAATGAGAACTACGGTTCAATAGTGGAAGCCTGGTTGTCATAATTGTAGCAATAAGGACATTAACCAAGTATAATCAGAATAAAGAGAAGTATTGTCACTGGGGGGATATTAAGCCACATTAGTATAACAGTATGATTTTTAACACTTGGATTTACTTCCATGGCAAATGGAACTGATAAATCAAACTCAATCTATTAAAAAAAAAACCTAGTCTACCCTCACAGGGAATGTGAAATGCTAATTGTAAATTGTGTTTTGATATAAGGTACCTATTTTATTCTATAGGCAACGTGACATAATTAGATGAAGGTGAATCTAATTTACATTTTATTGTCCTAAATGTTTATTATTTAAAAAATACCATAATATATATATACACACACACACACACACACACACACACAACTCAGCCATCTGTTTGTGTATATATACGTGCATACTCTTATTTTTCTTAAGAGTTATTTCTGGCATTGAAAAAAATAACTAGCTATGGTTTATGATACTCCGATGAGGCATTACTAATCACCAGGTGGCAATTAAAATCAGAATGGCATTGTTATAACTACATAGATATTCTAGGATATGCTCTAAAACCTAAACCTTTTATCCATGGTTGGGACGTCACAATAATATACTGAAATTGAGAAACTTAAGAGTGAAAAATTATGCCTGAATTTTGAAAGGCTTGAGATTTTTAAAAAGTTGTGTATAGTGTTTATTTCATGGGATGGAGGGCTTAAATCAATTAGAGAATATAAGCAATACAAATTTCTAAGGTAAATATGTATTGGACTACAGTAATTCATTAAGATAAACTAAAATTTTTGTACCATCAAATTAGAGCTTTTTTTTTTTTTTTAATGGTGCTAGGAGTTTAAACCCCAGGGCCTTGGGCATGTTTTGAAAGCACAGTACCACTGAGCTACACACCCAGGCCATTATTTTACTTTATTTTGAGACAAGATCTCCCTAAGTTATACAGGCTGCCTCTGGCCTTGAACTTGCAATCCTCCTACCTCTGCCACTTGAGTTGGTGGCATTGTAAGCATAAGCCACTGTGCCTGGCTAAATTAATGCATTTTAAAACTCCTTGTAAACTTGATTTTAAATAGAAAATAAAAGATGTTAAGGTGCCACTGACCCAATAGAAAAACATTTGTTTTTATAAAGTTACTTGGTCTGTCATTATAACTATTACATTCTAGAATTACCTATGCTTTGAGAAATAAATACCCATTTTTTTCACTACTTATGAAACTTATCTCTGAATTATAAATGTATAGAGATTAAGCTCTTACTTGCCTAGTCTCTCAAGACCCTGGAAACAAGCAAATACAAAGTTGTTTATTTACTATTTTATCCAGGGTGTTACACTTGTGATGTTTTTCAGTCAAGTTTCATCATAGAGGTCACAAAGATTAAGTACAGTTTCTTGACATATTCTTACAACAATCTCTCTAAGGCACATAGCAATTAGCATACATATAAAGTTAGCTTTATTTTTAGTTTTTCAAATAAAAGACACTAATGAAACATTTTTATCAGTCGCACATAAAGCTGTACATTTGCAAACAACAGATAACATGCATGTTTTAACAATACTTCTATGCCAAATCTGCACGTATAATGTTAGCCTAAAAGTGAATGTTTTTAAGCATCCAATTCAAATTTCTTCTATATGTTCAGGGCCTAAAAATGGTCCATTTACAAAGTATTCGCTAGGCATATGAGTGGTGAGACTCTCATTTTGATTCTATTAAGTTAGACTTAAGCATTTCAACATTTTGAATATCTCAAAATGTCCTCCCAATTCACAACAGTGGTTACAGAGAGATTGTGGAACTAAGATGAGTTGCCTGTGTATCAATAATGAATATACTAGCTATGCTTGGATCATCAAAATATATAAAGAATTAAGTAAAGTGTAAAAATAAATAAAACGAGCCTGGGAACAACAGTGAAATATTACTGTGTAATCACCAAATGCTGTGTTTTAATGAGAACAGCAGGCAGGAGGTGGTAAACAAACCATTAGGCATGAATAGACCAGTCATCACATGATATAATGGTATCACACAGAAGAATGACTTACTGGATTAACTCTTTTATTCAATACTCCATAATGTCTAAATCAAAGTTTCTAAAGCATTTTTAAAAATGCATGTTATAAAAATCTGCAATAAGGTTCTGGATCAGTGAGCACTGTCAGGGTAGATTATAGTTGTGCACATTCTCTGTTGTAACAATATCATGATGAATAGAGAATTGCAACAGCTGCCCATTTATCGCCTATGATTACTGCTTTGAGGATATCGATTCTTCCCGTGGCTTCTTACTTAGACTCAAGACTATAGCTCAGGTACAAAGATATAATCAGTTTTGTAAAGTATATTCTTAGTGTGGACCAATTTTTACTTCTTTGGCTAAGATGTGGTGGTCAATAGCTAGCAAGAAATTAAATTTTTTGCTTATAATAATGCCTAATAATTTTCACAATTAACATACTGTCAGGTATTACATAGTGACACTTTAGACAACGATGGACTACAAGATTATATTACATAGTGACATTGTAGCCATCTTAGTTTACATAAATATATTCTATGAAGTTCATATTAGCAAAATCACCTAAAGACACATTTCTCAGAATGCATACTGTCATTGACACATGACTATATATTTATTTTTTATAATAAAATGCAAAATGTACATATCATTGGCAAAATAAACCAAAAATTTCCAAATTGTATCCCCACATTTATTCAGTGGATGTTATTGAGCACTGCAAGAAATATTGGGGCATGGGTAATTTAAAAATACATAAATTAGACTGACAGGAGAAGGATGTAGCAATCCACTCCTGAAGCAATCCTGAAACCATCAGCCATTGAAAACCCTATGAGGGTCGCTATGAATTGGACCTGATTTCATGGCACCTAACAACAACAACAAATCAGACTGGTCTCAAAAAGCTTAGAAACCATTAGGAAGTAGGGGTGACAATATTTAATTAAATGATAAAATTTGAATCAAGTATGATATAGACAAGCATTATGAAAACATCTATGTAGGAAATATTAACAATGTTCTGAAGAACAGGCATGAATTCACAGAGGGATAATAAAAATTTGAATGAGTTTGAAGGAGTTTTACAGGCAGGAAAAGGTAAACGCAATTCCACATATAAGATATAAATGTGCAGATTTATTTTTTGTATTTGGAAATAGTCTTTTGTTCTCTGTGGCTAAACTATAGGATATATGGAGGCAAGCGACAGACAGGTGTAAGGAGAGGGAGAGAGAAGAAAGGTGGAAAGAAAGGGAGGAGGACAGAAGACAAACAGATATCGGTTGAAGTCAGATTATAAAATGCCTTGCATGCGATCTTAAAATAATTTTGGTTTGTTTATTTTTAACTGACAGACTGAGGAATCACTTAATGAGACAAGCATTTTAAAACAATAGGAAATAGCCCTGGGGTGGGTATATGAGCAAAAGTTAAGCCAGGATGAAGAGATATTGAAGCTGGTGCAATGATTCAAAGTGTAGTAATTTGAAGGATGAATCAAAGCAAAGTTCATGGCAAATAAAGTGAATTTTTTTTTTTGCAGTACTGATTGTTGAACCCAGGGGCTCACACTTGCATGTTTGCAAGTGCTGTATCACTGAGCTGTACCCTAGCCCCCCCCTTTTTTTTAACTTTTTGAGACAGGGTCTCACTAAATTATGCAGATTGCCTCTAGTCTCAAACTTGTGAGTCTCCTGCATCTGCCTCCCAAGTCTCTGGGATCACACGTGTGCACCACTGCACCTGACAAATGAATGGACTTTGATGGTATTTTAGAAGTCAGATCATTAGGATCTGCTGCATGAACTAAGGAATTTGATTCTTCACTATTGTGCTTTATTTAAACTCAGCAAAAGATTTTAGGTCACATAGTACTTTATCATATTTACCATGTAGTCATTTAACAATCATCTTCAGGGTGTGTGTTTTAAACTAAGCCCAGTAATATGGATTATAGTGTAATTAAACCCTTGTTTAGTGTACTATTTTTTTCTAGCTGGCATTAAAAATAAAAAAATCTATTAAAACAAAACCTCTAACCAGTAAAGATTTCTAAATAGCATTTGCAGAAGCATATGGCCATCTGTATTTAGCAGTGTATTCATTTGGGATCTGTGATTAAAGCTGAGGGTTTAATCTCATAAAATGGACTGTGTGTTGGTCCACTAAGCTAGTGTTCATGTGGTTCTAACTGAAACAAGAGTGAAAGCCATTAAAAAGTAATGCTTGAAATCTATCAGAGATAATGAAATTGCACTGGCTCAAATATTAATCAATTTTAATAATTGTATGTTACAATGGCCTTCCCATAAAAGAGCTGTTATTTTCAATTCTATTCACTTAAGCTATGTCTACATGATTGTCACACAACTGGTTGAAACGTATAGCCGTTCTCAGCACCTGTGCTATAATCTGTCTTCCTGTGGACCCTTTTGTTTGTTTGTTTGCAAATTCCACACAAAACCCAAGTTGGCTAATTGGTTGTTTAAAGTGTTTAAACCAACTTGTGTTGTTTCTATATATACATAACCTTGGAAAGTTTGACTCCAAATAGAGCAAGACTAATTGGTGATGAAAAATCAATCCTCTAACAAATGATGTCTTGATTTGTAAATCTTCTGCAAAGTTATAAATTGATTCATTAAATGTATCGTCAGTGAAATCATGGGCAGCCCTTCTCATTTCTTTGATAACACTCCTTTTTGCCTCTACTTTAACATGGTTTCTTACATTCTTATGAAAGACCATGAAAGACTTTTAATTTAGGTTAACATTTTCTCTGATCCTGACTGGAGATAGGTAGTAAGATTGAATCTGTTCACATAGCACAAAGGAATAAATATTTACATTATGCTGACACTAGGCTAGACAAATGGCTGTACAGATCTGATGAGCGTGTTAGCGACACCTAGGTCATCATTCTGGTTCAATACTTGGTAGCTGACATCTCAGATTCTTTAACTCAATGCTTTAACAAAGAATGGGCAAATATGCAATTTTCTGACTAAATATCCAAGCTTCCTTTACTAGTGTCCTGACTACATATTGGTCTTCAAATTGGGAGATTAGAGCTTGGGAATATCTTGAAAATTAATTTAGAACATAAATGTGTGAATAATAACATACTTAGAAGATATTTTAATTTTGAATGAAGTGCTTGCTAGTAAAATTAATATCAGTCTTTCTTTAGAAGGTAGAAACATGTTTGATTTAAATGTTTTCATGTCCCTAGGTATACTAGGCATGGGAGAATGGTGTGGCAGCCCACTCCCAGAACAATCTGAAATAATCAGCCATTGAAAACCCTGTGAGTGTCGCTATGATTGACCTCACGTTCATGGCACTTAACATCAACAATAAAATATACTAGGAGCACAGTTATCTAATTTTTCAGCATTTAGAATAAAGGAAATAGTTACTTCAATAGTTGATGATTGGCTACTTCATGGGAGTCCTAGTACTATTTGATTAATATAATTTTCCAATGTAGACTTTCTCTCCTCCCCTAATACATGATGATGATGATGATGATGATGATGATGATGATGATGATGACGATGATAATGCAATTCTAAAGGCTCTCAAGATTTTATCTCTTTGATTTTATTCTGTATTCTTACCCTTACAATAAACAATTGGGAAAAATTCTGTTATATTGTTTTGGTTCATTTGGAATTGAAAATCATCAATAGGGGCATACAGGAGAAATGAAGTTTCAGTATGAAATAATAGGTATGAGTGAATTTCACAAAAAATGTAGGAGACTGACATTTGCTTCTTTGTTTACTAGCTGTAACCTATTAATTTCTTTTTGAAATTCCTCAGGAGTTTTTCTTTTAGGGTTATGAAGCTCCATTAAATGCCATTCTGAGAAGGTCTTTCAATTTTCAGAAGATTGCTAGTTGAACTCCAGTGCATGCCTTTCATTTTGGATTCTTTATGGTTTTTATAGATGAGTAGGCTCATAGGACATTACATCTAAAAGAGACCTTGAATGTTTTCAAATCCAAAATTTTACTTATATTTATTTTTAATTTTTATATTTTATTTTTAAAGATATTTAATTGACAAATATAAAGGTTGTATGTTTGAGGTTTACAAGGAGATAATTTGATACATATAAATTATATGCCGACTAGTAAAGTTAAATTAATACATCACTACTCATGGCTACCATTTTATTGTCTACGTATTCTGAGAACAATTAAAGTCTCATATTGAAGTTCAAGTGGATAATTCATTTTTAAGTATAGTCACTGGAGTTGGGGTTTAGCTCACTTGATAGAGTGTTGCTCTGAGCTCTGAGGCCCTGGGTTTGATCCCCAGCACAGCAAAAATGGGAGAAGGACCTGGCGGCCCACTCCTGAAACAATCCCGAAACAGCCATTGAAAACCCTATAAATAGTAGAAATGCACTGACATAGTGCTGAGTATGGCACAGTGTCAGGGAGTATTTCCTTCTGTTGTACATAGGGTTGCTATGAGTCGGATCCCACTCAAAAGCACATAAAAACAACAAATATGGTCACCATAAAATATATTAGCTCTCCAGAACTTATTCATCTTTTAACTGAAAGTTTTGTAATATTTGAGCAGCATCTCACCATTTTCTCTACCTCCCATTTTCTAGAAACCACCATTCTGTTTTCTGCTTCTATTAGTTTGCTTCCCCCTTGGCCACCACCCAGTACTTGAGAGTTGAACCCAGGGCCTTGCACAGACTTTTTGCAAGTGCTCATGGGCTGCACACTCAGCCCATTTTTTATTTTTTAGTTTTAGACAGAGTCTTTCTAAGTTACACAGGCTGCCTTTGGCCTTGAACTCTCAATCCTCCTGCCTCTGCCTCCCAAGTTGCTGGGGTTATTGTACTCAGCTTTAGTTTGATGTTTTTAGATTCCACATATAAGTGGGATCATACAGTATTTATCTTTCTATGTGTGGCTTATTTCACTTAACATAATGTTCTCAAGAGTTATCCATACTATTAAAAATGGCTGGATTTCTTTCTTTTTAAAATAATATTTCACTTTGTGTGTATTTGTGTGTGATTATATGTAATACATGCATTCATTTCCTTTTCCTCTCATCCAGTGATGAACATTTAGGTTGTTCCCATATCTTGGCTATTATGAATTCAATGAGCATGGAAATGCAGATAAGTCTTTGAGGTAATGATTTTATTTTCCTTAAATATGTACCTAAAATTAGTATTGGTGAATATGATGCTAGTTATATTTTTAGATTTTGAGGAACCTCCATGCTTTTTAAATAAGGATCATACCAATATGCATAAAGTTTCCCTTTTCTCCAAAATCTACCCAAAAATTATCATGTGACACACCTATAAAGAAACTAAGTTCTCTTGGAAAATGACTTTTACCAGTGCTGAGGACTGAACCCAGCGACCTTGTACTTGTGAGGCAAGAGCTTTCTCACTGAGCTAAATCCTCAACCCCAGAAAAATGACTTTAGACAATTAGCTTCTGGGTAACTTGTAGCCAGAGATTAACTTGTACTTACCATGTTTGCTTTCCAAGTGCAGAGTTACTTGTGCCCATGTTTGTGTTCTGTCTCCTCAAAGTGATGATACTAGTCTACATATACTGTACATTTAGCTCCCCATCTATGGCATTAGCTGCTCAGCTTCCTTTTGGCTCCTTTACATGACTGTATTGTACCTAATAAATAGACAACAGCTTCCATGTGTTGACCGTATGTACCTGAAACAAGTCCTGAATAAAGAAAAAGAAAAAGTGGGGTACAAATGCAGTCTTTGCTTTCAGTAGTTAAAATATAAAAACTTTTGAAGAGTTGAGGTGAGGGTGGAGTATTAAGTAAGGGAGATAAAACATGATACTGAGGAAAATTTAATAGGGTCCATTACCATTCTTTAATATTTCCCTGCATCTTTTACCCTAAGTGAGACCATGAGTACCTACCTACCTTATCTATCCTGGTTTCAAGATAATTGATTTTTAAAATGCCTCTAAATTTTATTAGAAAAATTAAATATAAACCAATTTATATAAGGTCATATTTATATAGATTTATACATATTACATTTCAAATTATGACACAAAATATAACCACATAGGGAAAATATGATATCCTACATAATTTGATGAGTAGGTTTTGCCCTTTTCTGTTTACATTTTCTTATTATTAAGATATAGAGTAAATGTTTCCTTGTATTGTCTATAAGTCTTTGTTAACAAATGAATGGCTTCTGTCCTACTACTAATGCAAATAATCAGTTTTGTTCAAAAATAATATCCTTCACCTGTTGAAACTTTTATGGTTACAATCCCCATAATATTTTGAGAGAGGAGATTTCCTTACCTGGAAGAATGAGTTAGTTCTAAGTTAATGTGACTAATTATAGTAGATTGTCATTACCTGGGGGAGGTTTATTTCAAAATCATTTAATCCACTTGCCAAGAAAATTGATAATTCATTGTGTTGGGAAGATGTATGAGGACATATATTTCTTTTTACAGCAATGGAAAAATCCTTCAATTTTCTTTGCTAATATCCCCATGCTCCTCTCAAGGAATATCATAAACACAAACACATATAAACACAGATTAGTATAGTAAACATGTGTAAATAACCAATACCATGAACCTTATGGAAGCATATGACAACTTTTAATACAAAAGTTAGTCAAATAAAATGATTAAAAATTGCTATCAAAAGTCAGTCAAAAACAAAGATGTAGATTTAAAAATCTAAATTTAACTCGTAACAAGAGCTCCTGAGCAATAAAGTCTAGAACCTGAAGATAACAATATTTCTCAAACCAGAGAAGGTAATCCTCGAAGATCCAATGATCAGTAACTGGAAGACAGAAGGAGCTAATGTCAGAGAAACGTATGTGCCTTGATCAAAAAGTAAGTACATGTTTAGGTAATAAACACCAGAAAAACTGGCAGTTGGTCTAAGAGTAGTTTTAGGAACTAGTTCAAACTAGAAAGAAATGTTAAGAATAAGCCCTAGGAAGCTAATTATAGCTGTGTATTAAATATTGGAACCAAAACAATGACATAGGAGAGGATGACCGAAAGCTTTACTGACTCTAAATTCAAGTATTATGGGTAGAAGGAATGGGATTATTGGGAAAAACCAGGGTGGCTGAAAGCACATTTTTTAGTTTGGTAAACATTGTGAATCAACTCTTCTAGATGAAGGAAAGGATAAGATGAAGTGGGGAGCCAAAGTGTCTGAAAGACCACATTGCTTGGGCTCTGAAAGAGATATATATCACTTCAATCCAAAAGAATAGGAAAACTTAAAATACAGAGACCAGAAGCTGGGGCAAGCTATAAGCTCAGGTTTGGGTTCCAGAGTTTGGAGTTGACTTGGGAAGGCAGGAATCACAATCTGGTGGGGATGTGGTGTCATTATAACAAGAGAGATAAAGTTCACCTATACCAGTACTTTAAATTTTGCTATGGAAGAAAGGGTACTGTGGCACTGAGTTTCCAAGAGGCAGGAAAGTGGTTCCAGGTATAAACTGATGGACTGATTAAGGTACATAGAATCACATAGCCTGATGAGAGGGTCAAAGGACCACATCTGTCTGCTCCTCCTTAAGTTGTCTATTATTGCAGACATTGTGAGGCACATTTTTGTAAACATCTGAAGAGAGCTTAGCATGGTGACTCATACCCTTAATCCTGATGACTCGAGAGGTTGAGGCAGAAGGATCACAGATTGGAGGCCAGAAGGAGCCGGCATAACTTAGGGACACCCTGTCTCAAAATAAAATAAAAAAAAAATTAAAAATGATCTAGGGTGCAACTCAGTGTTAGAACACTTGCAAAGTACATGCTAGGCCCTGGGTTCAACACCAAGTACTGCAAAATAATAAATAAATAAATAAATAAATAAATAAATAAATAAATAAATGGAAAAAACCCTCTATTTTTTTTTCCTGGGGATGCTAAATGATATTTTCACAGTAATGAGGCTAGTCTGAGAAATGATCTTATGTTGTAAAATTGACTAGCAATTAAAGGCTTGATTGATGTAGGGCAACACTGTTTAGCAGATTTCTACTTTTTGATGCGATTGGTGTGACTACCAACTTTGGCGGTTAAGATGTCACAATGATCTTGTGTTTGCATAAGTCAATAAATATTCTGATATTCATTTTAAATGACTCACTGAATAAGGCATTTGTGTCTAAAATAGCTCTTGGCAAGTGGAATATTCTTTTTTACTGTATATACATTATTCGTAGGCAAATACAAATGTCCCTAATTATAGAATTCCCTCCATAAACCCTCAATTAAGCTTTTGTTCGAAGCACTTAATGAGAGAATACACTGGAATTGACCCCTTACAAGATGCAAGTACTACTAAAGACCCATCTCATAAAATTTAATCATCTTAAGCATGCCTGTTTTCTTTAAATTACACAAAATTATTTCTCATTAAATAGTAATAATAACACATCATGGTTTATTTTACCCTACCTTACCCTTCCCTTCCCGTTCCTTTCCTTTCTCTGGTATATGTTTGTGTGTGTATCCCAGGCTGACCTGGAACTTGCTGTGTGGCCCTGGCTGGTCTAGAAATTGCCATCTTCCTGCCTTCACCTCCTAAGTGCTGGGTTTATAGAAGTGCACCAACCATGCTAGGCTGGAAAAAAATTTTAAATGCAAAATATAGAAAATAAAAAAGATACCTTCATGAATCCTACCATAATTAACATATTGATCTTTCCTCTTACATATGTGTACATACTGTTTAAAAAGTGGCATCCATGTATAGTATTTTCACCAATTTATTTCACCTAATCTGTATCACTGGACTCTATGACACATTATTCTTGATTAGGCTTTTACTTATTTTGCAATTATTTTGTATGCTATACTACAAAATGGCATGCCACAATTCATTGAATCCCTGTTATTATCTGGAGAAGGATGTGGCCATCCACTCCTGAAGGAATCCCAAAACAATCAGCCATTGAAAACCTTATGAGGTGAGCTATGAGTTGACCTGATTTGACGGCACCTAACAACAACAACAATTCCTTAATATTGTGTACATATTTCATTTCCACCTTTTTCTTTTCTTATCTTCATTGCCACCTTTTCCAACCTTATAAACAATACTTCTATAAAGAAGCATGTTCCTAAAATACATTCCACATTTAGGATTATTCTTAAGATTAGACTTCCACAAGTAGAATTAACGTGACAAAAATTTGACCCAGTTTTTAAATCTGATAAAAATGGTGTCAAACACCATCTTCCAAAAAACACATTTTATACTTTATTGTTGTCCTTGTTGTTAGGTGCTGTCATACTTTATTAATGTCTCTCAATTAGAAAATGATTTTAGTCCCTTCTCCAAATGTTTGCGCATGAGTGTATAAGACCATATCTAGAGGATTTCAAGCAAGAAATTGTGAGTTTGAGGCCAGAGGCAGCCTGTGTCACCAGCAAGACCTCATCACAAAATGAAAAGTAAAACATGTGCAAAGCTAAGGTCCAACCCTTAGTACTGGAGAAAAAAAAAACTAATTGCATTTTGTTGAAAGGTGAACTATTTCTCTCTCCACTTTTTCATATCCAGTGATACATTCAAAACAATAACAAATATTACCCTCTGATAATCCAGAATATTTTGTCTGAAAACTTGGGTAGAAATCCGATTTTTTCAAGCAAATATTTTAATTAAATATATGGAAGACATAAATGATGATTTATAGTAATAAAATAGATTTACTCTCATACTTATTCACTTAAATGACAATTATTGCTTCTCTTTCCAGTTTGAAATTTATCCTGGGTCTGGCAACAATAAAAGACAAAATAAGTCTTTGGAAATTTATGTAATACCTGAAAGTATTGAGAGAAGGGAGTTTGGATTACTTTCTACTTTGTAAATTGTGTTGTGGAAATATTTTCTTTCCCTCTTCATATATTCAATTTGATCTTTCCTAGAACTGCAAAACTCATCATTATTAGATAAGAAGGCTAAGAACATACAATCATAAGTGAAGAAGTGGCAATTTACTTCCTATGTCTCTGTTATTCAAATAGATAGTTCTCCATCTACATTATTCTCAAGTGCTACATAGGTGTGATTCATATATCTTCCTTTGGTATTGTCTTTCATTATTCCTATTCAGAATATTTTGTTCAACTTCTAATGCATTCTTTCTCTAATTTAAATTCATTGCCTCTAATCCTATTTTCAGTTGAAACAAAGAGTGGGTGCTATCTACAAATTATATATGTTCTCATATTTGAAGATTACATTAGCCTTCAACTTTCATTTCTCCACTGTAAACAACATTCATTTTAAAAATTATGCATTGCAAATTACTTCCATGCCATTTGTAGTTGAATCAAAAGAAAAACAAAAAAATCTAATAAAGAGTAACAATAATAAGAATGATGATAATTTATCATTCAGTCAACTACTATTTATCTAAGGGTAATTGAGTGGTAAGACAGAGTGTGGTGGTAAATGAACTAACGCATGAACTAAAGGATATAAAGAGATTGAGCATCAGCCAGTCCTGAGGGCTTTTTGTATAGTAGAAGAGATAATATGGATAAACAAAGAACTCTAAATTCTGTCAGACAAACTTGGGGTCAAATCTTAGCTCCATGTCTTATCTGCATTAGCTCACTGGGCACGTGAGGGAAGCCCTCAGCACCTAATGTCTGAGTGATAATTACAACCATCTGGTATGATGCTCATGATGATTAAATGAGATGATGCAATTCAGGTATCTCAGTTCTGGATCTCAGTGTTGAGCATGAGTTATAATGGTAACTAGTCATTAAAAGAAATATTGAGCACTTGTTAGTTGGCAGGTGTTCATGGAGGATGAGAAGATGAACTATGCATAAGATCATGTCCCTGTCTTCAGAGAGCTTAGAGTCTACTGGGAATAATTAAACAAACAGATAACTACACTATACTGTGAAAAGTACATGGCAGAGGTAAGATACTAGATAGATGCAGATAAAATGGACACACCTTCTTCAGGATTCAGGGTTGGCTGTCTTTAAAGTCAAGGGAGATCCAAAAGATGATTCGGAATTTAGTAAGCAAAGAAGGTGAGTGAAGAGTGATGATGACACAGTGATTTCTTGGAATGCATGCATTAAACCTGGCTGGAGCATGAGTGGACAAAAAGGGAGTGAGGTAAGGCGAGATAGAAAGACGGAAGGGGCCTGGCCACTAGGGGGCGTGTAACCACGTGGAACGTTTGGACTGATAAGAAAGTGAGTAGCTGTTGAAGTGCTGTACATGGCGAAACACAGGGGAGATGTGCTAGCAGGTGTGGTGACATGAGTGGAGAAGTTTTTCTCTGATGCCTTACATATTTTCTTGTCATTATATCATTTGTTGAGAATGGTGCAGATGTGATGATGTGGATAAGTTTCAGCAGAGTGGAGAGTTGTCCCAAACAGAGGCAGTGGGCTTGGAATTGATGGTGGAATTGCTGAAGAATTTCAGGATATTGCAGAGTCTATATGATATGGTCAATAGGAAGGTACACAGTCTGGATCCCCTTCAAGGAACGACCAGCTGCCCAGCTTATGGAGTGTGTTCAGTACGTGGCCTACACTTGTGAGCTTGGTCAGAGTCTTGGTTAGCTTCAGAAAGTCCTCTCCTTAATAACCATTTTGCTTCCATTTACTTATGAAAAATCCATGCTATGAAGTGTGATATCAACCTGAGAATGTGTTTCTCTTTTTTCTCAGTGGTTCTCAACAGGCCCAGTTCAGATACACATGAAGTAGGCCATTGTTGCAATGTAGGTTAAGTATGTTGTTGTTGGTAGGTGCCGTCGAGTCGAGTATGACTCATAGCAACCCTCATAGGGTTTTCAATGGCTGACTGTTTTGGGATTGCCTTGGGAGTGGGTTGCCACGTCCTTCTCCCATTTTATGGTGCTGGGAATCAAACTCGGGACCTCAGAGACTACAGAGCAGTGCTCTACCAACTGAGCTAAATCCCAGCCCCAAGTTAAGTATACTATTGGACAAATAAAGCAGAGAAACAATTGATGACATAGGCAAGGAATAGAGTTAAGTGATGGAGATGGACTGTACATGGTCATAGAGAAGAAAGCAAAAACAAGATGTGTCTAATAGAGAGAGATAGTACAGGTCCAGATGATTCCATGAAATAGAAGTAACACAGAGATAACAGAACTTGGTAGAGATATCCAACTAGAACTATGCTAAAATTATATGTTATTACAGTGTAGAAATCTATACTTTTCAAGACAGTACAGCAGAGCTGCTAAGGTGTTTAGAGGCTACTAGCGCTGAGCTTGGATAGCAGACAGGCTTACATAGACTGATCTGAGTCTACAATGCTGAGGATTATCCATCTCTGTTACTTGGAATTCTCAGAGTCTAACCAATCAGACTAATAAACTAATTTTGAGTTAAATATTTGATGCTTTAATGTCCCCTGCATTCAGATAACATTTATCTTAGAGAACACTTTTATTCAAACAATTAAACAATATTAGGCACTGACAGAAGCAGACAATGTATAATCTAAGGGTTCAGGAGAATTTTCACATCCTTCTGAGACCATTTATATCACTGCTTTCTTCAAAGACATGAAAGTATAGCATCAATGAAAAACACCATAGATGCTTGCATTCTTGTCTTAATATCACTTTATGAATCCTTAAATCTAGTTCATTGTTGGATCCTCCACTAACTAGTACAGTGCATTTTAAACTCTCAATATATATTTGAAGACATCAATGTTTTATATTTATAGCATATTTAGACTACCACTATGCTTGTCCTCTTTGAATATATTCAGTCATTCCTCATTTGTGTATCAAAATCTGAGAAATATTCTAAAGTGAATTAAAAAGCATGGCAAATATCAGTTATTGGTCGGGTGCTATTGTGCATGCCAGTAACCCCAGCAATTCAGGAGGCAGAGTTTGAAGGACTGCAAGTTTCAAGTTCCAGTCCAGTGGCAGCAGGCATAATTTCACAAGACCCTGGCTCAAATAAAAATAAATAAAATAAAGAAGGGGCTGGGATTGTAGTACTCTGGTAGAGTGCAAAGTGTAAGGCCTTGAGTTCAACCCCCAAGTACTTAAAAAAATTAATATCTGTTATAATGATATCTAACTTTTGAACCATCATATCTTACTTTTCAAATATTATACTTTTGCTTATATATAGAAAATTATCCAAACTTTAAACATATATAGAGATCTTGCTACATATGTTACTATATGTTTTAATAGTTTCCACAATACTGTGAAATAGAACTATTTTCTTCATTTTACAAATGAAGAAAATTAAGGACAGGGCTGTGAAATAACTTGCTTGAGGTTTCTAAGCAACAGATTGCTGACTTGAACTCCACAGTCAGCCTCCAGAGACCACGTTTTCCCCCACTATGTTCTATAGACTCCAATTCCTTTTTCAAAATATAGTTTATATAATATCTTATAGATTTAAAGAACTGTGACTTGTGTCAAGCAATACTGAAAATCTTTTTTGTCCAATATTTTATGGAGACAAGTTGGCTGTATGGCTGGGTCTTCACTTCATTTTGTTGTTGTTGTTAGCTACCATAGAGTTGGGTCTGACTCATAGCGACCCTCACAGGGTTTTAATTGGCTGATTTTTGGGGGGATTGCTTTGGAAGTGGATTTCCAGGTCCATCTCCCACTTTTACAGTGCTGGGGATCAAACCCTCATCCTCCCTGAATGCTGAGCAGACACTCTACCAACTGAGCTAAACCCCACCCCCCACTCCATTTTAGGAGTATGATAAATCTTCTGTTAATAGTTGATTCTCACATGATTTTGGCTACTTGTGATGTATTTTAACTTTTCAAAATTTATTCTAAGAGATATGAATGCCTGTCATTAGCATATCATTTAATCTGTACTATATAATATTTTTGCCTGCAGCCATACCACTGCGGCATCTGATCCAGGCAGATCTCAGTAGCTAAGCAGGGTCGGGGCTGCTTAGTACTTGGATGGGAGATCACCTAGGAACACCAGGTGCTGTAGGCGTGGGAGAAGTACCCAGCAACCCACTCCCAAAAAGCAATCAGCCATTGAAAACCCTATGAATAGAAGAAAAGCACTGACAATAGTATTTTACCTGTTGTATGTAGGGTTGCTTGAATCAGACACCAATTCCACCACACCTAACAACAACAAATAACATTTTGTACTATTTGTTACTTTGTAGCTTTTTATGGTACTAGGCAGTTGTGATCGTAGGACTTTCTGTGTGTTAGGTTACTGCTGTACTACAGGGCTGCATCAACCCCTTTTTTTACTTTTTAGTTTTTGAGACAGATGCTTGCTAAATTGTGCAGACTGCCTCTGGTGATCTTCCCACCTCAGCCCCACAAGTAGCTGGGATTCCGGGCATGTGCCATGTTGTCCTGCTACATTGTAGCTTTTAATAGTACATGATCATGTATATATTGAAGAGTATTTGTTATATTTATTTTTTGTTCTGTTTTGGTTTTGGTTTTAGTTTTGGTTTTGGTTTTTTGATACAGCATCTCACTTTGTAGCCTGGGCTGGCATGGAACGGTTATGTAGACCAGGCTGATGTCAAACTCACATCAATCCTAACTCAGGCTTTTGAGTACTGGTATTACAGGTGTGTGCCATATGCCCTGGTGAAATGTATTTCTTTTAAAATTGTTCTTTAAATTGGATAATTTTGTTGTTCTTTCTTAAGGAAACAATACAGTGCTCAGATCTTGGGCTATTTGACTATAAAATTCTGACACATGACTCCATCACATCATATTATAATGACTTTGGGCAAAATACTCGCCTCAAATGTGTTTGCCCACAAGAATGTAATCGTTTCCTTGAAGGACCACAACAAGAATTTTAAAATAATACATGTGTGCATGTACTCAAATACACACACACATGAACATACTCATTATAAATAATACCTAATTGTGTGTGCCTATCTTATAGTGCCTGCAGCCGTAGCCCTGTGGCTTCCGATCCCGTCAGATCTCGGAAGCTAAGAGGGTTGGGCCTGGTTAGTACCTGGATGGGAGACCGCCTGGGAACACCAGAAGCTGTAGGCTTGGGAGAAGGACCTGGTAACCCTCTCTCAAAAATCAATCTGCCATTGAAAACCCTGTGAACAGCAGAGAAGCACTGACAATAGTGTTTCCCCTGTTGTACAGAGGGTCACTATGAGTCGGATACCGATTCGAGGGCACCTAACAACAACAACAACATCTTATAGTAGATGTTCCATTTTCTAATTTTAGAGCACCTAAATATTTAGCTATGTGAATTCATGGAAAGATAAATTGCAATAATATATAATATACAGTAGTTCTTTTGAGTTTGAAATCAGTACTTTACTCTGAAAAAAATTTCAATTTCTGCAAAGGGGTTACTTGAAGAACTGCTAACTCCCCTGAGTCAGCCATCTAAAATTCACAAAAGCAACATAACTGTTGGGTCTTAATATAAATTAAACATTGTGAGTTCAAAGCTGTTGATGTTGGGGAAAATAAAGATATAATTGATGTAGTGTTTACATTAAAAATATCTTTTGTAGAGGAACTAGTGTAGAATAAGGAGATAATTTCAATCAGTAAATAAATTTTATAGAAAACAATTCATTAAACTCAATGTCTAGAAAGTGGAAGGCACTTCACAAGGATTTGGGGAATGAATACATTAAGTTTTGTTTTTCTTTAATGATGTAGAAGTTGCATTCAGAATGCTTATCTCCTTGCCCAATGACATACAGTCAATAAAAATGGAGTTGAGAGTTGACTGCAAATTGTCTATCCTTAAAGCCAGTGTTCCCTCCATAATGCCATACTATTGTGCTATGTGCAATATTGTAGAAACAATGATTTTTATTTCATCTCCATGAAAAATTGAATTAAAGGAAGTTATCCTAAATTTTTATTAGGAGAAACCAAGCAAAAAGCATAATGAAGAAATTTTAAATTAAAAGAATAATAAAATGAGACCTTAGGGCCAACTTGTTCAGATTATTTTATTTCTTTTTTTCTAGGGTTATTAAAGAAGGTTGTAAGGCACTATCCCTTTTGAATGTGTGAACCAAAAATCAGCCAGCATGCCACACTATTATAAGCTAGAATTAATTGGAAATTCCAGCTTCGTGGAATTTTAAAGTGTTCAGTGTGGAAAAGGGGAAAGAGGTATTGAGAGTGCTTAGGTTAATTAGGTTTTACTCTTGTAATATAAAGGTAGAGGCTTTCCAAAGGCTCCGATCTGAGTGACCAGACACTAGGAATTGATTATTGTAGAAAAAGTCAATCTATCAATGGATATCCATACATATATGTATATGTGTATGTGTGTGTTCATGCATGTATGTATGTGTGAGTATATATATACATATACATAAATACACATATACATATATATGCACACATATACACATATACATATATATACACATATACATATATATACACACATATGTTAAGTTGAGTTTGTTTATTTTCCTTCTGATTATGAAAAATTCTTTATATTGAGAAAATATGAAGACCAAAAGGAAAACTCTCATTATTGCATGATTCAGAGATAGCCACTATTAGCAAATGGGAATATTCTGTTATTCTTCATGTATGTATCCCCCTGTATCATGCTGCATATACAAAGAATTTTGAGTTCTGCTTGCTTCAGTCATTTTTGTCCACTGCTTTAGACAGCCCCTCAGATTTAGTCTCTGAATATCTGATTTGACTTTCCTCCAGTACCAATTCTTGTGTTTATTTCCTTAGATGCTGATTTTGACCCTGCCATAATGTTTTCTGATTTCTTCTAATTATGATAAATATTCTTTGACTCTCAGCTTCCTCATTACATACAAGACGAAACCTTTCAAAAATGGCATTTTTGTATATTTTCAAAACATAATTTCAAGTATCTTCTTCCTTTACTAGTAATAAACCTTTTGTTATCCCCACAAAGCATTCTTTTTATTCTCTACCTTGCTCTTCTTCCCTTAATTGGCTGTGTTACTTTGTAATACATGCCAAATTTTAAATTTCACCTTCATATTTCTATAGGGAAGGATATAAGGTGAAGGATCCTTTGTTCTTCATTTAGGTGGTGGTAAAAAATTGTATGCCAACATGTTAGTTTATCATATTTTGATGATTCGCACAAATCAGTGTCCCCTCACATCTTCTATTGCAGTATCTGCTATTGAGTTGGTAGCATATCTTTTAGCTGTCTGGATTTTAAATTTTATAAATAGCTCTTATCCCTCCAATTAGATTTAGAGATTTGCCAACACATCTACATAACAGTGGCATTTAACAAATATAAACTCACAAATAGATTTTGATATCAAGGACTTTGAATACATGTGTTAGTCATCTTTTCCTTGCTGTGAGAAGATCAAAGAAGAGGAGGAAATATTTATTTTGGGTCGTGGTTCCAGGGATTTCAGTCTATGGTCACTTGGTTCCATTATTCTTGGCTTGTGTTTAGACGGAACATCATGGCCGACAGTGTGTGGTGGAGCAAAGCTGCTCACCTCATGGCTGCCAGGAAGCAGAAAGTGAGAAAGGTAAGTGCTGGAGAAAAGGTCCATCTTTCCAAGGCATGTCCCTAGTGACCTACTTCCTCCGATGAGGGCCCATCTCCTACATTTTCCACTGCCTCCCAATAGTTCCATTAAATTATGAATGCATCAATGGGTTAATCCACTGATGAGGCCAATGTCTTCATGATCCAATCACCTTCCAAAGGCCCCACCTCTGAACACTGCTGCTCTGGGGACTAAAACTTCAACATATGAGCCTTTGGGGGACATTTCAGATATAAACCATAGCAACAGGTTACTTTCAGGATTAACAGAGCTAGTTTTCTACAGTTCTATGAGCTTGGAAAGCAATGGATAAAACTTATTCAGAATAAAATACTTTTTTCTTGTTTCATTTGATGTGTTCTGAGCCTGTATTTATGAATTCACTTTCAAACATAAAGTTGTATGACAAACCAAGTCTTATGCATAATGGCTTATTTAGTTTTTTACTAACTTGGAGGTTACTTGAGCATTAAATTTTATAATATATCCTTATACTCTTTAGTTTTGGCCTTAATTATTACTGTTGCAAAAATTCATGCTTCTTACTAATTTTGCATAAAATTATTTTGCCAAAAGTGATTTATTATTGTTCTAATATTTATACTGCTTAAAGCATTTATAAATGACATTTTAGAATAATTATTCCTATTCAAATAATTTTGAAGCTTTCTGACATGTACACCATCTTTTGGAAAATATTAATACATCTTTCTAATATTTCAGACATACCTAGAATCAAGTACTGACTGACTCCTGTGGGTGTGTAAATTGTTTTATGTATTTTTGTAGCACACAGATTGGATTAATATAATTCTCTTTTTCCACCTTGTTCAGAATTCTCATTGTAGAAAACATATTTGGTAATAAGTATGATTCATGGTTCTCACAGGATAAGGAAAAATCTTACTAGTTGAAGTCTCCCCTTAGGCTTTTTATTGTAAATTGCCTTGAATTTTACATTTGGTACATGCATATCTATTAAATCATTATCAAATAAATTCAGTTCCATCAAAATTTATTTTAGGCAATTCTTAGATCATGAAATGCATCTTTGGTCTACCTAGAAACAAAGGAAGGACTATGAAAAATCAATGGAAAATGGCCTGAAATAAGCATCAGTTATACATCATGGCTCTCTCTCACAGTTCCGAAAGAAAGTGAATAAACAATCAGTATTGAGCTTGTTTGAGTTTTGTGGTCTGAGCTTTCCCCTGTCTGCCCTCTGGTGGGACTATCAGTATGTAACTGACAAGCTAAAATAATTAATAGTGAGAGAAGTCATAAGACAAAAAAGGAAAATTAGATGAGATTCAGAGAAAGTCTTGTATTACCTTACACAGTAGGACTTATTAAATATATTACTAACATATTAGTAGTGTACAATATGACATAAATTTTGAAGAATGCATTGTTTCAATCATTTGAATTGAAGAAGAAAATAATAAAGAGAAAAACTCAAAGTTACTGTTTTCCTTCACAATGTGTGTGTTTTGATGAAAAAATAGAAGGAAACAGTAGAAGGGACATGAATTGACTTTTTTTCCTACTGTATGCAAAATTGCTTGTTTGCTTATTCTTTTTTTGAAAAAGGAAAAGTAGCTTTTTTTAAAACAAGATTTAATTAAAATAAGATTTACTGACATCATACATACATATTCTTCTTCCAAGATCTGAAATGGATAAGTTATTATAATGAACAAAGCTGCACATCTTATAAATGAAGTCATTATTAAAATGAATTGAAATTAGATTTACTTTTAAATAGAAATATAAAAATTGTACATATTAAAGGGATAACATGATATTTGTACATATGTATATACTGCATAATGTTTGTTGTTAGTTGCCATTGAGTTGGGTTTGACTCACAACAGAGTGAAAAGCACCCCAATTCTGTGCCAGGCACATAATCTTTTTTATGTTTAAACCCACTGTTGCAGACATTGTGTCAATAAATCTAGTTGAAGGTCGTCTTTTTGTCATTGACCCACCACTGCATAAGAGACAGTTCAGCCATTCTTCCTTCCAAGGAGCACTCTGGTTGCACTTCTTCTAGAACAGATCTGTTTTGTTTGTTTGTTTGTTTGTTTGTTTGTTTGTTTTTGTGCAGTCTATGGTATATCCAGTAGTTGTCTCCAGCATCATAATTCAAAAGCATCAATTCTTCTCCTGTCTCCAGTTTTCACAGCCATATCATGTGACTGAAAATACCATGGCAAGAATCATTTGCACTTGCATCTTCAATGTGGTATCTTTACTTTTCAAACACATTAAAGAGGTCTTTTGCAACAGCTTTTCCAATGCAATGTATCTTTTGTTTTCTTGACTGCTGCTTCTATGGGTGTTGATTGTAGAACCAAGTAAAGCAAAATCTCAGACAAGGTCAATCTTTTCTCCATTTATCATGAAGTTGCATACTGACCCAGTTGTAAGGATTTTTGTTTTATTGATATTAAGTCGCACTCCATTTGAAGGCTGTGTTCTTTCATCTTCATTAGGAAATATTTCAAATTCTCTTCACTTTCAGTAAGCAGAGTTATGTCATCTGCATAATGCAGGTTGTTAATGAGTCTTCCTCCAATCATGATGCTGTGTTCTTCTTCATAAAGTCCAGCTTCTCAGATTATTTGCTCAGCATACAGATTGAAGGGGCATGGTGAAATGTTACAGCCCTGACACATACCTTTCTTGACTTTAAACCAGGAATTGTTTCCTTGTTCTGTTCAGATGACTCCCTCCTGCCCCGTGTACAGATTCCTCATGAGTACAATTAAGTGCTCTGGTATTCCCATTCTTCACAGTGTTGTCTATAATTTGTTATGATTCCCACAATCAAATGCCTTAGTATAGTCAATAAAACATAAATAGACATCTTTCTGGTATTCTCTGCTCTCAGCTAATATCTCTTTGACATCGGCAATGATGTCCCTGGTTCACTGCCCTCTTCTGAATCTGGCTTCTTTTTCAGGCAGTTCTCTGTCTATAAACTATAGCAGTCACTTTAGAATGATCTTTAGCCAAATTTTGCTTGCATATAACATTAATGATATCATTCAATAATTTCCACATTCAATTGGACCCCCTTTCTTGGGAATAGGGGAAATATAGATCTCTTCCAGTCAGTTGGCCAGGTAGCTGTTTTCCAAATCTCTTGCATATACAAGTGAATACCTCCAGTACTTCCAATGCTACATTTATTTGTTGAAACATCTCTATTGATATTCTATCAATTCCTGGAGCCTTGTGTTTTGCCAGTTTGTTCAAGGTAGGTTCCACGTCATCCATCAGTATTGTTGGTTCCTGATCATGTGCAACCTCTCAATATGTTTGGTCATCCACCAACTCATTTTAGTATAATGACTGCATATTTATTTCTTTCATCTTCTTTTGATGTTTCCTGCGTCATTTAATATTTACCCTGTAGAATTCTTCACTATTGCCACTTGAGGCTTCAATCTTTTCTTCAATTCCTTAAGCTGGAGAAAAACAGAGCATATTCTTCCCTTTTGATTTTCTATCTCCAACTCTTTGCACATGCCATTATGACATTTGATTTTGTCTTCTCAATCTGCCCTTTGATATCTTCTATTTGATATCTTCTATTTAACTTCATCATGTCTTCCTTTTACTTTAGCTGCTTGGTTTTCAAGGGAAAGTTTCAGAATCTCTTTTGATATGTAATTTGGCCTTTTCTTTCTTTTTCCTGTCTTTTTAATAATCTTTTGCTTTCCTCATGAATGACGTCTTTGATGTCATGCCACAACTCATCTGGTTTTTTGTATAAGGTTTAGATCATGTTACATATTTCTTTTTCCACTATTCTCTTCTTAACTTTTGTTAGATAAACTTTTTTACATTTTATTTATGAATGAAATGAAGTGGTGCATGTCTCTCCATGCCTGGTTTATTTCTTATAACAGTGATTTCCATTTCTATCCTTTCTTGCTACAAATGACATACTCTCATTCTTTTTATTGCTGAATACTATTCCATAGTGTGTCCCTACTACATTTTCCTTATTCATTCTGATTTGATGGACACTTAGTTGGTTTCCATTTCTTTTGAGTAGTGCTGTAATGACTCTAGAATTTCAGATATCCCTTCAACACATGTATTTCACTTCCTATGGATATATATCCTGTGGCTATATATTTGATGGACACTTAGTTGGTTTCCATTTCTTTTGAGTAGTGCTGTAATGACTCTGGAATTTCAGATGTCCCTTCAACACATGTATTTCACTTCCTGTGGATATATATCCAGCAGTGGGATTGGTGCATTGTATGGTAGTTCTATTTTTAGATTTTTTTTAAGGTACTGGGAGGCTACACCTGAGACCTCATTTGTACTCTGCAAGTGTCCTACCACTGAACTCCTTTTGTTTTATCACAGGATAGGGTCTTGCTAGGTAGCACAGGTTGCTTATGGCCTTGAACTTGAGATCCTCCTGCCTCTGCCTCTTGAGTCCTGAGAATTACAGCATGTGCCACCACTCTTAGCCTATTTTTAGTTTTTTGAAGAATCTCCACATTGTTTTCCACAATAGATGTACTAATGGGCATTCCTACCCAGCTCTGTGCAAGAGTCCTCATTTCTCCACATGCTCACCTGAACTTGTCATCTTCTGTGTTACTGATAACAGCCATTCTCAGTGGGGAGACATGATATCTCATTGTGGTTCTAACATGTATTTCTCTGATGATTATTGATTCTGAGGATTTTTCATATATCTGTTGGTCATATGTATATCTTCTTTTAGTATCTTTTATGCCTAGTGGCCATTGTCTAATTGGGTTATTTGGTTTTTTATTGCTATTGATGATTTATAATTTCTTTTGTATTCTTGATATAGACCCCTTGTGAGATGTATAGTTTACCAATATCTTCCCCCATTTTTAAAAGTCATTTTGTCACTCTAAAATTAATGCCTTCATTTTAACATAGGCCCCCAATCATTAGCATTTGTACAAATCTGAATTTTTTCAGCGGCATTCTTTCAGAGAAGGTCAACTACCATCTTCTCAAGTAAATTTATTGCTGTTGTTAGGTGCCATCAAGGCAGATCTGACTCATAGTGACTCTGTGTACAACAGAATGCAGCATTGTGCCATACACATGATTTTTTTATGTTTAAGGCCAATGTTGCAGCCACTATGTTTCTTCTCATTTTGAGTCATGCCACATCACCAAAAGGAGGTCTCAGGGGCTTTACTCCATTCCCCTCATTAAGGTGAACTGTAGGTTGAGGAGGCAACTCTTCTTCAGTGTTTCTTGAATGCCTTCCAATCAGTGGGGCTCATTTTCCAGCACTATATTTGACAGTGCTTCTCTGCTATTTATATGGTTTTCAATGGCTAATTGTTTCTGTAGTCAGCTGCTGGGTCCTTCTCCCTAGTCTATTTTAGTCTAGAAGCTCAGCTGAAACCTCTCTACCATGGGTTGCCCTGCTGGTATCTGAAATACTGGTACCATAGCTTTCAGCATCACAGTAACATGCAAGCCCCCAACAGCATAACAAGCTTGCAGATATGTGAGTGGAAGTTTAAATTTAGAGTTAGGGAAGGCAAACTTGTTTTTAAATTTTAATGAAACAGACATTTTATATTTAATTTCTTAAAAAAGTTGTGACTGTGAACTTTTAATTTATTAAAGAAGATAAAGATTAGATTAGGATTAACTGTCACTATTTCATTATTAGAAGTCTATTTTAACATCAAGAATAAAACATAATCTTGAAATTTTAAAGTATTTCCTCAATTTTATTACTTACTACATGTCCTAATCAAAAGCCTAATATCTTTGTACCATTGACTGCATTTTGTAAATAACCTATTGTAGCCTATCTAAAATATAACTTTGCATCTTTTTCTAATATGTAATATTTTTTTGTATTCTCACAAAATATTTTGGTTAATTACTGTGACTGTGTTATCTCATTTACTCGAAGAAAAATAGTAACATGTTTTTGGTTTAAGATTAGTTTTCCTTTTTAATTAGTGACATTAAATGTTAGAGTTCTCATTCCTTCCATTTAAAACATAGCTATAAATGTGTCTTTCAGTAGCATCAAAGTAGTGGCTTGGACTTGAACAGATTCAATCCCTCACTAGCGAAAGCCATTTCCTCTTTATGGATAGGATTAGCATGGTATGGTATGGTACTTAAAGTCTTGGACTCCAGAAACCCACCTGCTTCTCCTGAGGTATTCAGACAAAGACTCTTGGAAGCTAGCCAGGTTTTTGCTGTGCTCAAACCCATTGCTTCAGTGTTTGACAGTAACATCTGGTAGCACAGATGCTGGATTCTGAGAGCCGTAATTATTTTGAGAGAAGGGAGACGTTGTCTTACATAGTTATTATCATGCTTCTTCCTCAGGTATTAGAAAGAGATGATCATTTTGTACTTCCCTGACAGCATATGTTTTCTCACTTTTGCAGATGAAATCTCTAGATCATGTACAACATTGAGATTAAGAATCATAACGTGTTTTTAAGCAATGGAAAGTTTTCAAAAGAGCAGAACGGATGTGATGAAAATGTGTTGTTCTCCCCAAGTGCCTGTCCAAAAACCATTGAGCTGGGTGACAAAAATTCATAGGCTAGCCTGTTACCAAGAAAAGTTGATGACAATAACCTTTCTTAGTTTCACACTCTATCTTGGAACCACTCATAAATAAGACTGTCAGGTTTTCTACCAATGAAAGGATTTTGTCTTAGCTTTGTTTATGTCTGCTGTTAAGAATTCTCCTTTTCCATTTCTCCCTCTGGCTCAGACAGATTATTATTAAAAAGGATGTGACAGGTGCCAGTGAATCTATATGTTGTTTGTCTTTTGGAGCAATATCTTATATGCTGTGTGCACTCACAAAAATAATGGTAAAGTCTTTTGGAAACTTTTACCTCCAGGACTCAAAAACTGACATCTATAATTTGGTAGTAGAAGAACCAGTTTAGGTAGCCTGCCTTAAATTGCATATATTTTCAGCTGTTAATGAGAACAATTAATGGTCATTTTGAGATATATAAAGATTATCAGAGTGGGCTATACAAATTTTACCTCTTCTTTGCTGTTCACTCTGAAAATCTAAATATGAGATTGGCTTTCATTAATTAACATATTCCATGTTTTATCAAGCGTTAATGATAGCATACGATGTGTAAGGTGTTCCGGTAAATGCCAGATACACAATGGTGATGAAATAGGCATAATCCTGTCCTCCTGTCATTCCCAGGTTAGTACTCAAATTCCTTCCAGGGCCAAGCAGGGAAAGATGCTGAGTGAAGCCTATTGTGGTGTAGGCTGTGGTTGAAGAAAAGGGAATGATCTATCAGATGGAATTAAAATTCAAATTTTGTTTGCATAGTAAATCATACTGAATAAAAAAAAAAGAAAAGGACACACCTGCAATCTGAGCACTTTGGCTCTTTGCCTATGAGTTTCAGCTTCTGTCGTGGATCAGAGCAGGGATGCCTCAGAGAGTGTGAGAACTATGTGGGCATTTACAGCTGGTTCCTCTCACTTACCACCTGTATGGTGATAAACAGTGGACAGGCGAGGGCTTTGGAGGAGTGAGCTATGCAACTGTGACAGCCAGGCTGAATGTGCTCATTCCTGTTCACAGAGCAGCTACGTTCTACCTACCTGCAGAGGTGGCCATGTTAGGTCCTGGTGGCCTACCCCTGACTGGTCATGCTGGTTACCCTGGGCTGCTGTTTGCTCTGGTCAGATTTGGCACTTGTGAATGATATGCTGGTTTGTTTTCTTGATGTGGCTTTCCTGCCATTAACAAACATTATTGTCCTATAAACTGAAAACTGTCTTTTAATTCATAGTAAACCATTTGTTTTTTCTGAGACTATCATTGCTGTGGTTTAGCTCAGTTGGTAGAGCACTGCTCTGTACTCTCTGAGGCCCTGGGTTTGATCCCCAGCACCGCATCAACAGGAGAAGGACCTGGCAGCCTACTTGAGATACAATCCAGGAACAATCTGCCATTGAAAACCCTATGGATAGCAGAGAAGCACTGACTTAGTGCTAGGCGTGGCACAGTGTTGGGGAATGTTTCTTTCTGTTGTACATAGGGTCACTATGAGTTAGACCCGACTCAATGGCGCCTCACAACAACCACAATAATGAGATTACTTTAATATGATTGTAGATCAGACTATCTCTATGCTAGAAGTCTCTGATTTTTTTTGAATGAACACCATAGCAAACTAAAATTTGAGATAATTAAACAACACTGATAATGATTTTACTATACAAACTCACATGCATGTACACTTACATAGACACACACCATTCTACCACTTATTCCATGAATTATAAAACCTATGTAAAAATAGAAATTTTAAAATGGATGAAATATTTTCCTTGCACACTTTAAAATATGATCATTCATATACCACACTTCAAAGGCTGAGTTAAACAATAGTAATTATAAGTAATAAAATGTAACAACAATAAAAATAACAAATCCTAGCATTGAGTTCTTGTTACCTTCTAGACACACTCAACATCAGAGAAATGGGAACAAAATAGTTATCAAATAAATTTTCTAAACTAACTTTTTAAAAAAATAAAATTGTTAATGTCTACTAATGCTATTCTTTTTAAATCATTTAACAGGCTAAAAGTAAATTATTCCTTATAGTTTATATTTTTTTGGTTTGTTTTTGAAACAACATCTTGGCTCTGCTCAAATTTCATCCTCACCCTTACAAGTGCTGGGATTAATGTGTCACCATGCCTAGCTATATTTGTTTTTAATAGTGGTAATGCCTTGTTAGAATTTTCTTTGATTGAGGGTTTATACGTATGGGTATAGTATAGGAAGTTGTCAGCAGTAATTTCTAAAACTTTGAACAAAATAATTCATCAAAATAATATGATAGAAAAGGTCGAGTTTTCTGTAATACATACAGCAATCTTTAGCCAGCTTTCAGCAAAATTTTTATATGATTATTGTTAGGTGTCATTGAATCAGTATCTGACTCATAGAGACCCTACATACAACAGGGGAAAGAGTATTGTTGTGCTTCTCTGCTATTAATAGGGTTTTCAATGGCTGATTGTTTTTTGGGGAGTAGGTTGCTGGGTCCTTCTCCTAAGCCTACAGCACCTGGTGTTCCCAGGCAGTCTCCCATCCAGGTCCTAACCAGGCCTGACCCCACTCAGCTTCCAAAATCTCACAGCATCGGACGCCACAGTAGTATGGCTGCAGGCTTTATATGATGAGAGCCATCAAAATAGTGCAAATAAAAAGTTGGTAAGTTTTTGATGGTTTCCTTCTGCAAGGGGTCATGAAAAGTTATAACTTTAATGCTCACAGTGTGTGGATATTCCATTCCCAGGAAAGATTAAAGATAATTAAAATATCAAAATACTATACCGAAGAAAAATAAGGATTTATTGGTGATGGGAAGAATAATATGGATAGTTAACATTTGCTTACATTATACAGGATTCTAATACATCTAGCTAAAATTCCAAGTTAAGTCTCTTTGAGAAGAAATTGTAAAAGTTACCAAGAGAAGCTATGGGATTTTATTATGAAATAGAAAATCTGTACTCATAAATCTAAACTTCCTGCCAAGCTGGATATATTTACATATCTCTCATTTTATTGCTAAAGAATCTCCACACTTTAGTAATAGGAAGTATGCTACATACGTCTTAGTGATCTCCTCTGCACCTGAATTTCCAAAAACTTTAAAAATTTGCACATTGCAAACAATATCTAGCGTTTCTACTCACATGAGAAGAGAAGTGGGAGGTTTAAGCTGGGTGCAGTGGTAAGAATGCATGTAATAGTAAGGACTAGGGAGGTGGAGACAGGAGGATCACAAGTTCAAGGCCAGAAGTTCAAGGCCAGAAGCAGCCTGAATAGCTTAGCAAGACCCTGTCTCAAGACAAAAAATTAAAATGGGTGGGGACTGGAAGTGAGCTTCATGGTAGAGTGCTTGCAAAATACACACAGGGTCTTATGTTCAGCACCTCAGTACTGAGAGAGAGAGAGAGAGAAAAAGAGAGAGGGAGAGAGAGAGAGAGAGAGAGAGAGAGAGAGAGAGAGAGAGAGATACCGAGACAGAGACAGAGAGACAGAGATGGAGGTAGAGAAGCTGCTCTTTCCAGTCTGCTGGGTTTTTTAAATTTTATTCCTCTGTTGTTTTTTTGTACCCTGTCATGTCACTGTTGAATAATGCCCCTCTCACAAATGATTCTCCCTGATGCAATGAACACTCCCTGACCTAGGACCATAGAAAGGCCACCTTGATTCCATGAAAGGACACTTGCACTGCCTCAGTCTAACTGCAGAGATTGCTCTTGGCATGATTCCTCAGAGATGCAGCTTTTTTGTGTGTAGCTTCTCTGGTAGCTTTATCACCAGAAATATTCTAGGAAAAACAAATTTAATATATATGGTGTCATCCTAGTGGAATAGATCAATATCTGTAAATTATAATAGTATGGTAAATCGCTTGCCTGCTCAGGAAGAGTAAATTTTAATTCTCATATAGGCAAAATACTCTCGTAGTTAAGAACACAGACTATTTTATTTTACCTTTAATTTACTATTTATTTTATTTTATTTTATTTATTTTTTTGTGGTACTTGGAGGCTGAGCCCAGGACCTTGCAAGATACTTTGCAAGTACCTTAGCACTGGGTTGCACTCAGCCATTTTATTTTATTTCATTTTGAGTCAAGGTCTCACTAAGTTGCACAGACTGCCTCTGATCTCAAACTCATGATCCTTCTGCATTTGCCTCCTGAGTTGCTGGGATTATAGGTGTGTACCATCATGCATAGTGTAAGAGCCCAGATTTTAAAGAACAGATCACCTACCAACCTAGTTGCTAAGTCACATTGAGAAATTTATTTAATCTCTCCTTGCCTCTATTTCTTCATGTATAAATTAAGGGAAAACGTTACCTTTGTCTTGGGTTTTTAGCATTAAACAAATTACTTACTACTTGTAAAATGCTTAAAATAGTTCTAGTACATAAGTGACTTACAATAATAGTGTACTATTAGTATCATAGATTTTTAAAAACCACATTGCATCTGAATAGTTGAGAAGAAAGAGAAGCTTTACCATTTGTCATCGTATTTGCTGTATCTTTCTCATTTCTGAGAAATGATGTAGGATGTCTTTGACATCTACACTGTGAAGAATTGAGAGTAGAGATTAATTTTAAAAACATATCAGAAAGAATTAAGTCTTATTTATATTTACCTCTGTTAAAAGTCACTCTGTGAGTGAGAGAATTTATGTTAAATCTTAGGATATTCCTCAAACCAAATCTCTCTTATTTTAAGGAATTAAAAGAAATACAAAATGAATAAGAGCAACATGTGATTAACTTTAAGGGGGAAATATCAAAAAGGGAGGTGATGGTATGTGAGGAAGCAGGGACAGGGGGAATGACTCGGACTTTCTTAATCATGGAGGGATTATAATTGACTACATTCAGTGACCTCCA